>QFEI01006703.1:5962-16940 GCA_003316145.1 Neoboletus magnificus | reverse complement strand
ATCAAGTTTTTGCATCTGCCTCGGAGTGATAAGATCACAAGGTCGTTGTCTGTCCACGACTCTACAAAAGGAGCGAGTGTTCTAGCGCTGGTTCTGTGTGTCATGCTCCTCTGCAACAACCGATGGTCGATTCACGAGTCCTCCAACCAACCATGATCCTCCAACGATACCAAGGAGGATGTACAACCCTTTTCTTTCTTCATCGGTCAACGGTCTCGACTGGGTCTGGGATTCGTCCTTTCCTGCCCGCGCAGCCAGACTGGACAACGTGCGACGGGCGCTGAACGATCTTGGAAGCCCCAGACTGTCGCAAAAGTCTGCCCAGAACCCGGCCTCCTTGCTGGCTGGAGTGTCATCCGCTTGAACGGTCGTGGATGTCGAATCACCCTCTTGGTGTTTTTCGAGATTGTACGTCGGCCCTCCGTCATAATGAGTGGCTGACCCACTGACGACGTGCAACTTGGGGAGCTCAGGTTCTAGGGGAGCGACGGCTTTTGGTTGAGCGGAATTCCAGAAGTCGGGCACATAGGGCTGTCGTGAAGTATCAAATTTGGTGGGGAAATAGGAGAGGCAGATCAAGAGCCAAGGGATGAAACTCACGACTTGCACAGGCGCACCGGGGTGGGGTTGGGAAAGATCGGGTAATTTGATGGCCAGGAAGTTAGAACTTGTGGATGCGCTGACGGGTTGGGCGGCCGGGGGAATGCCAGGAGAGGCCGCCTGGGAAGTCTTTTTGTGGGGCATGTTGGTTGAAGCACTCCGAATCGTGCCGGGTGTGTGAATGGGAGGAGCCACGGTGTTCTCCTCGTGTCCTTGGATGCGAGCAATCAATGTCGACTTGTTCCCCTTGCTGTGATCACGGTCAGCATGACATAGGCAGGGGGGGTAAACCGTACCTAGACAGACCGCGCGCCTTTGCCTCCTTGCGGAGCTCGACGAGGGTCTCGTTCTCCCATGTGCGGGAGAGGAGGACGGTGGAGACGAAGGAGCGTCGGCGAGCGGTGGAAAGTGCGCGGGACAAGGACATGAGTGGCACGTGGCACGGGTGGGCGGTCGTCGTCGGGGTGGGCATGGCCGGCGCCTCGTGCTATCAAAAATCAGCCTGTTCATCGACCACCATCGTGTCTGTCCGACATGCTCCTCTCCCCAGCGTACGTCCCCCCATGCCCCCCGCTTGCTGCCCTTCATCTTTCCTCCCCAGATCTACCAGCGCGAGCCTCCCCTCCCAGTCCTTCTGGAACAAGTTCAAGAACAAAAAGAGCGACAAGGACAGCGACTATCGCGAGAAGCACTCTCAAATGGCCCTCGCCAGACAGCGTCTCCTCACCCTTGCGTACGGCGACATGGAGACCGTCAGAGTCGTCAGTGCACCCCCCCTTTGCCCCAGCGCTCACTCATAGCTCCCCTCAGCTGCCACAAAGCTTTCCTGTGAGGCCCCCATCCCGAACGCCTCGCCCCTCCCTCTGCTGATCCTCAGCCGTCAGGAACTCGAGGCCGTCGCCAGAGACTGGACAAAACCTCCCCCAGATGCCATCTTCAGCTTGCGAGTGCCTACTGAATTTGCTTCTCTACATGCATCCGTTCGTCCCTCCATACCTCGCCCACTCTCTCCTCGCTCAGATCACATCTAGCGATTGGTGTCCGGACCGTACATCTACGTGCGTTATCTACGATCGTCTTGACGCAATCCCGACCACTCATCCCTCGACCGCGTGGTCCAACACATGCAGTTGACTGGCGAAGATTCCTACCAGATTGCCATCATGGGCGTTCAGGGTCTCCGCGTAGAGATCGTCAGCGACGCTCCTCCCCCACCCGACGAGCCTCCGTGCGTCCTCTCCCTTCCCCTTCGCCTTGTCGCTGACGCTTCTCTAGTCCACCCCCGTAAGTATCTCGTCCGCCACACATAACACGTAACGACCTTCTGCTCCTTCAGCCCTCCCCCAGTCACAGAGATGCCTGCCACCTTCAACCTCGAACTCATCCCAGGACAGCATATCGCACTGGAAACTACAGTTTCCTCCGCCGATGACGTCGACATGGCGCGTATGGAGGATGGTACCATCGTCGACGGCATGTTCTGGGGAAAACTCAACATCGTCCACTCTGGCGATACCCACAACGTCGATTTCACCGGCACAAAGATGAAAGACCCTGACATTACCCCGGACTTTCTCTTTGATTCTCGTGTGATGACCAAGCTTACCACCGCTGCCCGCCCAACCACGGCCAAGTGTCACCTCAATATCCTCGCTCCTGCTCAACAATACTGCGATGTCATCCTGACAGTTAACCCCCTCTGGTCACTCACCTTGACCTGGCCGCCAGCCGAGAACGTAGGAGAACACAAACACAAGTATTTCCTGCGAGTGCATCCTGGCGGTGCGCTTGAGCATTTTGAGAGTGAAATGGTTGTAACGTCCTTGTACTACGAAGTGTCGTAAGTGGTTGCCCGAACCATGTCCCACTGACACTGACGTCTTTTCTTCCTACTAGACCCGACCCCACCATGGTTGATCCCAATGAATTCATTGCACCACGGAATGGGTTCGCAATGTCATTCCGCGACTTCATATCTCACATTACGAACGTGCTGGACCAGCTTGGAATGTCTTTGCACGCACGAACTAACTTTATCAAGTGTGTTTTCCTAGCTGTCCGTCTTTCCCGGGTCTCTAACAAACCTGTTTCAGTAACAATCTACATGCATTTTCTGCCCACAAGAACATTGCATACCGCTTCCTTTCCCCCACCAAGATCGCTAACGCCATCGATATCTCAGTAACTGCCGACCCATGCGTCTTCACTCGACTGTTCCTCATCTTTCGCGGCATATCCGATGATGACCTTGGACTGTTTGCCGGAGCTGGGGAAAAGGAAGCCAACTCCATGAACTGGCGAGAAACTGTCGGGTGGTCGGAGAACGCCAAAGACACGATGATATTCCGTGTCCTGGAGACATCGATCTGGGAGATTGCCTAGGTGGCGATGGAGCTGCTGGCAGCCATCCGTCTTTCTTGTCTCTTCATGTTCGAGACATTGTCTCATTTACATAATTCTACTTCATCGCACGGTACTGACGGCCACCAATATCTTAGAACATACTCAAGCGTTACCCCTGCTGTTATGTTTTGTTGTCTTGCTATCTTGACCCTTAATCCACGATTTCAGGACGTTTCCCTCGAGTCCCATGCAGCACTGTTTCCCCTAGTCATTCCTCTCTGACGAGCTTGTATGGTTTGATCTTCCTTTTACCCGAGTGTATCGACAGCTGTTTCGCTTCACTTCTTGTCCTTATGATTATTGAATGATCCTAGATCCCTGTAGTCAATGCCAGGTTGGCGTTCCAAAGTTCCCCTTTTCCGTCGTGTACTGCGCTTTAGGATGTCAATAGCATGTTCCTTTTCGACGTTGACGATTGAAAATCGTGACAACATCCGAACTTTTTGCCAAGTACTGGCCAACCTCCCAAGGGATGACCCAAATTTCAACAGGCGTGAAAAAGAGTGGTTCTTTGATTCTCGGTTGATGTTTACTGTACCACTACAGTAAATGCGATCTGTATATGGACATGGGGGTATAGGGTACAACTATACGGATGCGTGATATAGATCTAAATAAAGATAACGATCGCCATGATACATGCTAAACGAGTGGATGGGATGAAAAGAAAAAATCGGCATCGAGTCTATCTACACGATTGATAAAGAGGACGTCTATGAAGTGCAAAGTCCGTCCGCGATGGCCAACGACGCGTGTAATGGCAACCTGACTTGTGGCTGTCCGAGTCGTGTTCGTGGACCGAGAAGAACGTGTTCAAGGACACCAGGAAAAGATTCGCGTACGACCGTTTCTAGTGTAGGCCAGATAGCGTCCGAGTCGCCGCAAAGATTCATCAGACGCGTGGAATATGCCCGTGAGGCGTAGTAGTAGAGGAGAGGCGAGGTCTGCGCGTAGTAGTGTTCGAGGCGACAAGCAAACGTTTCCTAGAAGAGGATGATGACCAGTGCCGCCCGTACAGCCCTCAAAAAACGTACTGGGTTATCATCTGGTCGCTTCGTCAAGGGTTCACCCGTCACGTCGTCCAATCCTAGAATTTTAGGAGGATTATAGGACGTGCTGTAAATACGACCCGATGAGAGATGGACCCAGCGATCCGATATCCATTGAAAAAGCAGGTCATCCGAGACGTCGACATTCACGATCAAATTAAGTGGTATGTTGTGTTTCCTACAAATCAAGTTAGCAAATGGATATCACAGCAAATCGTGCGCAACTCACGCGAGCAAATCGTCCAACAGCTTTCCCTGTCGCTGCGTGCGCGGAAAGCCATCTAGGATCCAGTTCTATGAACGCACGTGTGAACCATACGTGACACAAAGGTGACGAGAAGACCCTCACATTCTCCTTGAGGGTATCAAGCTTAGTTGTAATCAAGTCTAGCATCATTTCGTCTGGTAGGAGACCGCCAGCCGCGACGATCCCTTCCGCTTGCCTCCCAATGGCAGTCCTGGACGAAAATCATTCACTCCGTGACACACGGATTTGTCAAAGAAATTGGCCAACCTTGCCGCGATGTGTTGTCGAACCAGATCGCCGGTGGATATCGTCGAAATGTCGTACTTTTTCGAGAGACGTGTGGCGAGGGTGCCCTTGCCTGAACATGGTTTTCCGAACATGAGCATACGCAGAACAGACTCGTTCTGGGTCGGGTTGTTTTTGGAAGTGGACATGTTCACGTAGGGCGGTAGCTCTTGCGGCATGTTGTACGGGACGATACTACAGATGGATCGCGCAGCAAGGCGGAGGGGCAAGGCGGAGAGCGGTGCCATGAATCGAGGCTGAGCAAGATGGGAGGGAGAGAGCATTCGCAAAAGTCGGGGCGGACAGCGGGTGAAAGGAAAGTCGGGCGGGCGTGGACAGAGAATGGAAGATGCAGTTATTATACCGCATGCCTTGAGGCGAACAAAAGCGTAAGCATTGTGGACCGCGTCGGCGTGTAGCGCAGCCCGGGTAGATAACGGTCGCTACTTTTGGCAACGGGCTGGACAAACACCACAGCTTCCACCAACTTGTAATACAGGATGGGAGGTCATAACTAGTCTTGACGGTATTCGACAAGAAATGCGAGCAAACCGATCAACATACATGTCCAAGACGACCATTCTTAATTACTCCATATTGCTGAACCTCTCTGCGACCGCTTGTCTGGCAGCACAAAAGGATTGCTGAGACTATACCGCCCTCGACGTGACAAACGCTCGCGCAAGCTGGGGAACGATGACGAGAAGACCGTTTCGAGTTTCGGCCAAATCTCGTCCGACGTCTCACCTTGCAAAGTGACAAGACGAGCAGACTTGGGATTCGACGCATAGTACGAGAGAAGGGGTGATGTAGAGGCATAGAATTGCTGCAAGCGGCGGGAAAATATTTTCTGTGTGAAATAACATGTAAGATTCGTGCCCGCATCATGTACAGAGAGCACCTCACTGGATGGTCATCTGGCCTTTTCGTGAGAGGTTCCCCAGTTTCGTCGTCAAAGCCATCCACCTTGGGACGGTTGTAGGACATATTGTACACTCGCCCTGATGGAAGATGCACCCAACGATCGGATATCCGGCCAAGAATCACCTCGTCAGGGACGTCAAGGTTCACAACCAACGTCAAAGGTGTATTCTGGCGTCTGCAAAACCGTTCAAAGGGGGTATACACACGAAAAGGGTCCGTATACATACTCTAAATGGGTATCGAGAAGTTTACCTTGTCCCAGAGTGCGAGGAAAACCATCCAAGATCCAGTGCTGAGGAATGCGTCAATAATCACTACAGTGACAAACACTCGATCAAACGAACCCTGTTGCGAAGCGCATCAAGTTTGCTGGTAACAACTTTGAGCACGAGGTCGTCAGGGACAAGCCCTCCTTGCGCAACAATATCTCCGGCTTGGCGGCCAACTTGGGTCCTGCAAGTAGGCGAGCGGTGCGTTGAAAACAATGGAATAGTGGTGTACTAACCCCTCAGCAATGTGTTGGCGCAAGAGGTCACCCGTAGAAATCGTCAAGATGTCATACTTTTTCACGAGTCGTGAGGAAAGTGTGCCCTTGCCAGCGCCAGGTTTACCAAACATAAGCATACGCAGCACCTTGCCATTGTTACACTCATCTACTCCGGCACGTAGGCCATGGAGAGAGAACGGTAATGCCTTGCCTGAGAAGGCAGAGTTTGCTATTGCTCGTGTGCCAGGGATGGGTGTAGCACGGATTGCGGACAGAGTAAACCTGGCGAAGGGAACAGGGGACATGAACGTGAAGAGGAAAGAGTCCCCAGAGATAGCCCAGGTTTATATACCAATTGGCCGTATCGGACGATGTTGGAATGCGCAGTGGTCTGATCGGACTCGGCAACGAAACGTGAGTAAGCGGCCGCCAGCCTGGCCAGTGGCTAGGCTCTGGGTGACCCTGACGGCGCGGACGTGAATGAAGACCAGAGGGGTTGTCGTCGAACGAGCTGACAGAGAGGACGGCGGAGACGTTGGCTCGTCGATAGGTGCGACCTCACCTGGCTATCAGATGACCCCGATATTTGTCACACCCTGGGTAATGATGGACACATTTATTGCTACCTGAGCGCAATAACGCAAACTCTCGTCGTTGGCACCGTGAGTACCCAGAGTTCGTCCACTCTCGGTGGAAATTGTGCAGATAGTCTTACCCTCGACAGACGAAATAAAATAGTAACCCAGGGTATGTGGGTTTCGCTACACGATGTAGTACTTAGCACTGCTGATCATCACAACGACAGCGCACTACTCGTCTGCGAAAGGTCGCGGTTCGCAGTATCGTGTTTGGGTTGGCAAGTACTCAGACGTCGCCCTGCGCGCGCCTTTGATGGATCGAATGATGAAGCCATTCTACTGAAACGTCACACCGCCGAGCCATCAATTACATTCCCAAGCTTCGCCTGCGGCGGTTTCTTGCGATCGCAATGAGTTTCACAGGGTCTCATTTCACTGCCAGTTTTGTCTTCTCGCTTGGTGTACGGACAAACGCACTCTCCTTCCAAGTGTGCGCTTTCTTCATAGTTACTCGCAGCATATATCCTCACCGCCTCACTGCGCTCCATCAGTCCGCAGTTTGATGCTCCTCGACGGGTGCTACATTCCATGTCATCATCCTAACAAAGCTTCATTTTTCCCATCCGCTACTTGCTGGTGATACTGACAATATGCGCTTTGTTGTAATTGATGTTTTCCATCACCGTTCTACCCTCTGCGGGCACTCTCTGCCGCGGTACAATTGTATAAAGGCGGTCAAGTCCACAAACCCACTGTGCAGAAACGTGATCAAAAGCGGTCGATCATGAAAATTTCTCTGGCATCGTTGGCATATTTTGCTGCTGCTGTCGTTGCGGGCCAGCCCAGCAGTTTGGCCATCAACACCCCGTATGTTCCTTGAGTATCTGCTCCATGCAAAATATGACGTCGTAGGGTAGTTCCTACGTCGCCGAATGCGAGCCTGCACTCATTACTTGGAGCGGTGGTCAAGGTATGTACATCCATGGGTTGCGTTATGCGGATTAACCACGTCGTCGCCTAGCCCCTTACTTCCTCGTACGTGTCCATCCCGCCTCGGCTTCCGTTTCAAACCTGACATGTTCTCGTCTGTGTAGGAGTGTGTTTTGCTTTTTTTTTTTTGGCCGTTGCTTTAGTCTTGTGACACGCTTGCTAGAGTTGTGCCGGGAGCGGATCTGACTGGAACCCCTATTGAGTGCCTTGGCGAGCAGACTGGCGATGCGCTGACCTGGGTGGTTAATATCGCTGCTGGTGCGTGCTCCATCGCTATGCCCATACATTTCACTGATCTTCTGGATAGGAACACCTATAGGGTTCATCCTTAAAGATTCCCTTGGCGATCTTGCACAAACTGCGCCAGTTACAGTCGACGCCGGAACATGTGAGTCTCCATGTCATTCTATTTGGAAAGATTGCCCTTGAACCCCATCGGACCTTCTAGCTACTACTTGTTTGGCAACCTGAAGGGCAGGCCTGTTTTCTTTCGAGTGGAATGCGGTGCCGTAGAATTAATGACGTGTAATCACCGATATCGTGGTTTCGAGTACTTCGTACTTCGATGTCTGATCATTTTTTGCACGGTCAAGCGCGATTTTCTCGGGTGTAGTCTTCCTGGAACAATAGCTTTTCGGCACGATTTCCGATGTGCATCGACAGAAAACGTCAGTTTCATACAATGCTCTGAGTAGAACTTGGCACATGGGCGTCAGTCGGCTCCAAGGATGTCCAAAACCGGAACAAGAAAGGATCACATGCGGACCCCGTGACGGGCCGTGGCCGGGATTGGAGTGGACAGAACGTCCTGGAAACAGTCACCGGATGAAGCTCCACAATATCTCAAGTGGCAAGTTTGTCCCGTATTGTCGACACCGAACTCAAAATGACTTACGTGAGTGGTACAAGACACCGCACTGGCTCACGAACTGGCAGCTAGTCCATCGATAGGCTCCGCCCCAGACATCTGTGGAGTATTAGATCACACATCCCCACGTCGCAGATAGGTAGGTGCCGCCCAGAAAAGGCGTGCATCTGAAACTGTCGCATGCCCGAAATAGTCTTTATAAACTAAACGCGAGTCATATGGCTGGCACCCGGCCTTCCTGCGGGAAAGACCTGGCATGTTATGCACCTCCAAGGCGCGGCTCCTGACCCTTTTCCGACCAACCAATGAGCTCCCTCATTTCTTTTACGCCGACGACACCCTTAACGTCCTTCGTAGGGTCGAGTGCTACGCAAATGGCTTCTGCAACGTGCTCGACGTGAATCGGCGGAATTGAAAGTGCGTTCGCGATTGAATGGAGGGGGGAGGAGAGCGGCGAACCATGAGAAGACGGGAAGGCGTGATCTACGGCTCGGAGCAAGGAAGACGGGGTTGGCAAGCCCTTGGGAACGCTTGCATGTATAGAGGCTGACAGGTCAATCAGCGCGGCAAGAGGGGACGTCAGCGGCCTGTGATGCGCGTGGTACACGAGGCCTTGTAGAGAATGTGAGCCGTAAGCACGTTGTTGACTCTCGTAAGTGGATAGATTGCATAAGCGAGAAGGTGGCTTACTCGGACGAATGAACACACCACGATGGTTCGGGTGGTGGCGGAGGAGCTGATTTATTCTTTGCTCCGCTTCGCGTTTGGTCTCGATATACCTCGCGGGTATTAGGGGTCGAGATATATCTTCAGCTGATAAGTAGATGAACGGGCGGGCATGTGTGACCCCAGGGTCAGGTTTACTAGATGTGAATGCTTCGCAGACTCGAAGGGCTGAGTTGAGCGAAGCAAATTCATTCATTGAAGCGGGGTCTTGTTGAGGCGGTTTCAGGGAACAACGCACCAGAATCTCGATTTATCACGTCGTAGCTACGCTTTTGTGGTCCTCTGTCCAGTGGGTTGACATTTCCGCCCGCAATAGCCCCAACGAGGCCAACAAGGTCACCGTGTGCCAACGCGGACTTGTATTTCCCGTCCTCGAGGAGAGTTCCAAGCGTGTGGATGACAGCACCGACTTTCGGAAGGATATCCAAGTAAGTTTCGGGAAGGAGGGCATCAGCCTTGCGCCATTCCACCTGGCAAGAGCGACGGGTCAAGATATGGACTCATTGGATGACGACACGAACTTTGGCAACCCATGCCGGGGTGTGTCCCTTTGGAGTTTTGTAAGGTGTTCCCGAGGAGCTGTGTATCGCATTGAACGAGGTGGGATCCAAGTTGCAGGGCGTTCAAGAGCGTACCTGATGCTGGTCACCTGGATGCCCCGTGCTAGGGCAGCCTTGCATACGGCAGAACCTGATGGTGGTGATTCAATGTTGAGGACGAGGCAAGGGTGTACGACTTGCCAATGAAGCCGTTTCCACCCACGACGAGGATTTTCTGTGCGAATGGTTCCATCCAAGCACGAAAAGGTGGCGGACGACGCGTCCTTCGCAAGCGGGTTTTGTAAAGCAACGACATTGTGTATTAGGATACAGACATGTCTAGTACAGCCGATCGCGCGTCATCTAATGAATAACTACAACAGAATGGGGTGGCAAGCCACCGATGCGACAGCCATGGTATTACTATGCCCGATAGTAGGATAAATAAATAAACAAAGGGTCTAACCTTTTGTGAAGTGAAATTCCCGTTCCAAATTGGCCAGTGGAGGGAATGCAAGTCTAGTGAACTGCCGGAGAGGGGTATCACCACCAGGGTAGCTAGCACAGTATTTGGGAGAGCGGACGGGTTGAAAGGACGGGCAAGGACGAGCCTCGGCAGGGTCTGGAGCCAGTCTATATGAAGGACCAAGTGACTCGAGGGGTATTAGCGAACAAAGGGATGGAGAAGGTGATGAATGGACTGACTGGGGAATACGCCCTCGCTGAGGGGAGCAAGCTGACTGAATGCACCGACGGAAAGATCGATTGAATTCTGGTTTGAGCAGGTGGGGCAGTCGTCGGCAACCGTGACAACAATTGACGCGCCGGTGTTGGTGTTGGTGATGCTGACCTGCCTGTTGCAGAGGGAGCCGCTATAACGTGCCTGATCTGTGGGAGAGGATGAGAGAGGAGAGGAGAGAGATTGGGAGGACATACCGATTGCACAGATCATGGCGTTGTCATTGTTATAGTAACCACACGCGCCAGCGTTTCCGTTCTGGTAAAAGTAGGTCGCCCTACGGAAGACGATGAGAGGAGGAGAGAGCGGGAGAGATGGGCTTACTGTCCGCCGGTGAAGGGACCGTTTGACGCGTCGGAGACGGTTGTCAGGACGGGGGGGGTGGAGACAGGGGCTGATGAAGTGGTGGATGCGACGGAGGTGGTCGGCGCTGAGGAGGTGGTCGGCGCTGCGGAGGTGGGTGGTGGCGCGGGAGTGGTGGAGGGCGCGGAGCAGTCTACGGGGGACGAGGGGAGGTAGGAGGGGGTGAGGGTGGCGTTGGGG
>QFEI01006701.1:0-13375 GCA_003316145.1 Neoboletus magnificus | reverse complement strand
CCGGTGTCATCCCGTATAAGCTTCCTATATCAAATAGGGCTTAGGGCACGGCAAGTCCTGAAGGGGCCGTTGGTCATGGGATCTCGGTACCTATAGCGCATATTAGGACTAGTTCAGCCTAATAGGATAGTTACCGGTATATGCTACCACTACTCGTGTATCCGAGCAGAGATAAGCATAAGAAGGAAATACTAGTAGACCCGGCATGTACTGCAGGTTCGTACTAGATATTTCAACAGTTAATTCTTTGGAACTTAACCAAGTGGCATGTTTTATTTTCATATCAACTTCAGATCCTTTCTGACATGATTCTGACTCTTGTCAGAGTGGTTTCAGAGGCTGTCAGAACCCACTGTGAGTGTCGCTATATGTTATTTTTGCAGACAAAACCTTCCCGCGCTCCACAGGCGACTTGCTCGGTGGTAATGAATTACTCGCATATGCCTCCGACTAACACCTCGACATCACTCGATTCGATCCGATCGATACGGACGTTTGCTGCTGGCATTACTGGCCCGGACGTCTGATATACGGCCCTTCCCTGGTGCCATGGTAGTCATTGCAAAACGTCAACATTGCCTGCCAAGGTCTGCCAGCCGACTGCTAAACGTTGCTAATAAGCCTGTGCAAGTCCGAGCGCCGAGGGGAAATGAACTTACACTATCAACTGGTTGATCCCTGAAAACACGGAACATTTCGATCTTCTCATAAACGCTCGGTACACTCCAGGTTGTCACATCATGCTCCACCGGGCGCGTCCTGACTTGGTGGAAGCTATGTGCTCTGTCTCGTCCGAACCCGATAACCGGCAGACCTAGGCCTCTGGCACTGGCAAGCGGCGGGAATGGCAGTGGCGATCTCAAAGTTTGTTAGTCCAAGCAAGGGATCCAATGAAAAGTTGAAGAGTGGTACCTAACCATAAGGACACGTATGACCTCTGCGTCCCGTTGGAAACGGAGCGCTGAACAATGGAAAGAACCTTGAGCTTGATCAACACCTTTTGGTCAGTACCATGGGGATTCGAAGTCGGAGATCGCGCAAACCGTGACGCTGACTCTGGCATGGAACGTCTTACGAATCGCGATGCACTGCCAAAACCCCATGACGAAAAGTCTGAGATGACCCAAGTATCCATGGTGTTCGTATGCTGATCCCGGATCTCGAACCAGGGTTTGAACCTTGGAGGAAGTTGAGATCCAGTAAATAAAAAAATCCTGAACATGCGACAACGTGTTGCGGCTTGCTGTGAACGCTTGCGTGAACGGCGGTAGGAGAAAACGGCTCTTAGTCGGCTGGCAGTAAATCGGATCTGACACTACACCACAACTCCGGTGCGGTCTGCAGGCATCCCCGGCTCTGAGTAAACCAGCCTGTGTCATATCGTCTCTACTGCACGTGTTGATTTGCTGTGAGACGAACAGATATGGATGGACAATAAACAATTAAATGGGCGGGGTGACAGCAGCATCATGGAGGCGCAACTCAACATCACCATCAGTTGAACGCTCTTCCGTGGGCGGTGTTCGGCGTCAATGCGAACACAGAGACGCCAGGAGAGGGAAACCGGATGGAACCAGCTTGAGCGCAATGCTGTACAGTACATAAAGCGCCCTCTTGACTCCTGACCGTTTGTCGCGTGGATGTGGATACAGTGTCATTTCGCTTCCACATCACTACCCCCTTATGGATGATGCTTTGGAGAAGGCGAGGTCAGAAGACCATCTGGTGACTTTGTTGTACTCACGTACACGCCCAAAAAGAAAATCCATGACGTTTGGTTGATCCGGGGCACAGCATGCTCCGTGACGTACTGACGATTTATGTGGCGTTCAAGACGGCCTGGCCACCTATGCATAATGTAATGACATACCCTCGCTGAGTTCCTCCGCGACGTCCTGAATCATCCATATCCGTCGCGATAGTTCCACCCGATCAATCCAGTTTAACATGTCACACGATCGACCCGGTATCTCCACAATCCGTTCAAAATTGTCAGCGGGCGCATCTGAGTGGTATACAGCACTCTGCCGAAATCACAATCTTGGTTGGAAAAACGAGCCGATGAATAGACTTTACTTCAAAAGGATAAGATGACGCACTGGATGGCCCATCATACCTTTGATCGGGTTGGATACAGGACCTACTCCACTCCCGAGTCTAAATACTAGTCACCGAATGGTACGGAGATGAATACACGCCAACAACCACCTTTCCAAACCTGCCAGGAAGGCGACCACAACTGAATGGCCCTCAGAAGTGATCCGGTACGATTCACCCCGGACGGTCATGCGGTCTTGGCTCCCTAATCCCAGAGCCAACTCCAAACCCAACTTGCATGTGAAGCGGAAGCAAACAATGATTGAATCGGAGATTGAATAACGGTCTCACCAAGTGGGAATGACCGAACGAGGTTTGTCTCCCGACGGACGTCCGCTACATCCTTGTTTTTCCCGTATGTATTTCCTTTTTGTTTTGGGTTTTCGTACAAATGCGACGATATTACAGATGGTAACGTATCACTAATATTATAGCCGGGACAAAAGTGAAGGAGGAGGATGGAAACGGTCCACCTGGGCCGTCGCGCCCCACAGCAGCGAAACACAAAAAAAGATGAGACCGCGCTCATGGGACAAACGTGACCATCAACACGTTTACAACCAACTTTTCCAGCTCCCCGCCCGAAGCAAAATATACTCGTTCCTTGGTCATCGGTCCAGGTGCCCAATCCGATAAGATGGATATCTCCGCGTCCGCCAACGCGATCGCACCGGATTCTTCTACCCGTGACCGAATCATATCCGCCTCCGTCCGCATCGTATCGAGTTCTTCGTCCTCGGCGGGATCGCCGAAGTAGCTCATCGGTCTCACCGGCATAGGCACATTGCGTTTGGAGGGCGAGCCGTAGGGTGTGGAAAAGGGCATCATGGCGGCGGCTGTGGGCGATTCGACAAAGGCGTCGCTACCACATTCGACTGTGCGGTCGATGGGCCAGATGTACCCCCCTGCAGCCCAGTGGAGTTCTGGTGCGAGCTTGTACAACTTGAGGGCATGGTACAAGAGCGAATCGCTCCCTTTCAACTGAAATTGCACGGGTTATCGTCAGCTTGCGCTCTTTCACCGATCATGCCGCACCACACCGTACGGCACCTCCCCTAAAGTGCAAAGCGAGGCGAGGCGGCGAGGCGGGACGCAGGAATGCAGATGAAATAGACGTACATGAGGCACCAACGACTCGGCTATTGCATCGGCTGGATTTACACCATACTCCTGCGTGAGGTAAAACGCCACCTTTCGCCCACGCGACAGGCTCAATACAGGGGACAGCAAATCCAGGAAGTGTTCGCTTGGCGTAATGAGGGGGTCTACTGAAGGCCCGTACGTCTTGAGATGCACCGCAAATGAGATGCTCATCCGACACCCCTGTTGAATGGTTTCGACTTCGTATTCGCATTCGGCGAGGAACGCGGTCCATTCGACCTCTTCTGGTTGACCACCTCCAAAGAATTTCTCTTCGGTGCCATCGGTGGCGCGGACGATGAAGCCACCACCACGGTATTGCACGGGGAGGGTGACCACAATCGTGGCCACCCGTCCATCATTCCGCAACGTGCGTGGTTGTGGAGACATTCGACACCCGCTCGTCATCACCTCCAGTCGGTCTCGTACCGTGATGAGGTAGTGGCCGACGGGCAGATTCGGAAATAGCGCGTTGCGCAGTGCGTCGAGGATGGGGTGGTTCGCGATCTCGAGCGTGGCAGTGAGAGGGAGGTTGGGTGGGTAAAAGAGTGAGTCACGATCGGGGTAGACGTTGATTCCTGCCGTTTGATGAGGTCGACATGCCGCGATCAAGACGTCCAGCGCAGGGGGCGTGTCATAATCTACATCAATTGGGAAATCAAGCGAGTGGGTGATGCCGCTCTGTTTTGGCATCCGCGTTATCAGCACACCGTCGCACGACCTTGGCTGGGAGGTGACTCACCTTCGAGCGGAAGAAGAGGACGAGTGCGGAAGGATCAAGAGTGATGCGACCAGATGCAGTGAAGGGTCGTGTCTTGGCAGCGAGGAAGCGCGAAACGCTGGTACGGAATGCGTGTTCGGCTGCATAGTCCGACTGAAGTCTCCGTGCGGACGGTCGTTTGGGGACGCCGGTGGCACTTTTGAGGGGACGCTCGATCTCGAAGTCGGGTTGGCTTTTCGTCCGGGGGAAGGGATGACCTTGATCAGAGTGTCGACTGCTTCCATCCGAGAGACGGCTGGCAGAGGACAGAGCAGGTGATGAGAGGATCGACGGAGGAAACATGGCGAATGGGAAGACAAGTGAGGGGAGGGGAGGAGGATGGACTGAGGCAGGTATTTACCTCGGACGCGGTGGCTGTATAGACCACCTGCCCGAGTTGGCTGGTGGAAGAAGTGACGATACCGGGTTGCCTGTCACGGCCAAGGCAACGTGTTGATGCTAGATTCCTCTCTTCCCTCTGGAAGGGCGTGAATATGGAATGAAGATAGCGTGGATCAAGATTGGCCACGCTGTGGGAGGAATTCGCGAAAAGATATCTCAGGGGGAGCACAGACTCGGGATATTATAGAACTCGCTCTCTCGTTACGCTTATTCCCCCCTGCGCTTGCCTAATAACGCCCTTGTCATTAAGTGGCTTGCAAAGCGGGACAGCAACGCGGCTTCAACGTGGTAGCGTAGTTACGTACACGGACAGACGGTTCGAACAACAGCTGTAACAACAGCAGAGGCGAGGGACAATAGACGGAAATTCTAGATACCCCTTGTGGGTGCCAGTGTGTAAGCCGTGCCGGTCCGCTCCATTTGCATTGTCCTGAGCAAGACAATGCAAGCCAGCACATGGCTGCAGGTAACATGTTCCAAGCTGTAGGTTCATGGCGGGCCTCCAGGAGGCTGCCCGGCTGGCGGAACGTGACGCAGAAGCGGATGCAATGATTTTTTTTCCAATCGACATCGATCGTCACACTTCGTTCAGAAACAAGCTTAGCTTTAGAATCGTGAATGTGAAGTATGGAGAATGCAGGAATGAAATGCGAAAGTGACAGTGCAAGGGGAGGCGGTGCGAGGTTCGACCGCACACGGAAGAGACGGGATGGGTCGGATCACGTCCGGCACCAAGATGGATGTACATGAGCTTGGTCTGAGATGGTTATGGTTTTACGCCCGAGGCTCTCGGAACGTATCGAAGAGGCAGTGAATCACCCACCCAACCACCATGACGCGCTGCGGAGAATCGACGCCATTCGCCGCCGCCGTTTGATGGGTGCGCTTTACGCGAATGACATCCTTCTAATGCGATGAAAAGCAGGGCGGCGCGCCGCATCATCGTCACCCGCAGCGATCGCGATCGCGGCCGTTCATCTGCAAGATAATCGAGTTGGAAGCCGGTTTTCATAGATCGTTGGATTGGGCGTATCACCCACGTACATTCCCCCCAGTTACGTACTCACGACTCGGAAGGCCTTCAGCCTTCCCTTCTCCCTTCCCCGGTTCTAGGCTTCTTCATCCCGTATCGCCCTTGGGTCCTTCCCGAAACCCCTGTGATGAGAGCGTAAAGAGCACATTGTGTCTTCACCCGGGCCACACACCGAGGTGGGACTGGGTGGTACGCTGACGGCAGGCGTGAAGATAAATAATCTGAATTAGTGCGCTAGGATCGACGTTCATGGGAAAAATGCAGAGGAACATGAAAGTTCTTCAACTTCGCAAACATTGGGTTTCGAAACCGCGGGGCAATTAATCCCCCGCGGTGTTGTTTGGTTCCCGGTCATGTTGACAAACAAACCCCGAGGCTACTCTCTTTAAGTTGGACTTGGGCTTGCCCTTGTCCATCGAGTACAGTCGACCCAGACGAGCGTTGAACTCGAGGTTTCAGGTGGATTCGTGCTATCTGGGGAATGTCTAGACTGGATGGCATCTCCAACACGCGGATACCCTTGGCCCCGTCGCCGCCTCGAATCCCAACGAGTAAAAATAACACCCCTGGCCAGATCCAATCTTATCTCCTCCCCATCCCTTGCCTTCTGGAATTGGTCATACCCTAGCGCTGAGGAACTTGAAGTGAATACCGATGATCGTCCTCTTTTGCGCCTTCTCTCGGGTTCTTCCTCTCGTAACACGTGTTGTTCAAGATCACTGAGAAAGAGGGTCCTCGCGTCTTTTCCCTCTGTCAGCACGCAACCGCAGCCGGTGGTCGTGTATGTTCATGGGCTGACAGCGTATCGCAGCATGCATGTGGTGATGCCATCCGTGTCGACATGGCATCCCAAAGTTGGCGTACTGGTGCACCTGTGTCTGACTTTCTGTTTCAAGGGAGAGATTCGGATCTCGGTTTCCCCCGGGGCACACTATAACCCATCGATCCGTTGTAAGTGCCAGCGTGCATTCTCAAAAAAACGCGCATCCTCCGCTAACGTTCTTTCTCTTTCTCTTTCTGCTTTACCCAAAAATGCCGATCGAGAAAGAATAGCGAAAGGAGAAGCGCCATCCCATCCGGTATCGTATGTATGACAGAATAAGCGGACAGTGGGGATGGTGTGTCACCACTGGGGCTTGATGGTCCTTTCATGCGCAAGGATTTCATGGTGTCGTTCCCATACCCATCGGGCCACCGGTCGGCTAGCGTGTGACGACTCGCAGATTACAAGCGTCCTTTCCTGTTTCCTTTCCACATCTCCAACGATATTAGTGTGTACCCTGGTCAGTCTCGGGCCGGAACGGAATAGGATCAGGTCCACTATTATAACGAGAGATGTGTCTGATTGCCATATGCAGTACCAGGACTGAACACGTGTGTCCCCATGTCTATCCAATGCCAACGCTCCTCTTATGCGACACGGTGATTGCCAGACTCGCCGGTCAAAAGCTGATGGTCATCGCGAGAAAAAAAAAACAGCGAGCTCAGGCTTGTTCAACTGGTGCAAGCTGTCAAACTGATTAGGAATCCGATTATCATCGCGATCCGAAAAGTCATCAGACAAATCCCAAGTGATTTGGAGGTCCGCTGTGAAAACGCGGCGCGTTCAAAACAGCAACGGAATACTCGCTATAGTATGTAGGGAGGGAAAGAAGACAAGCAGGGAAGGACGGTCACAAACGCAGGCGGACGTACCCGTCCATATCTGGCACGCATGCGGCCCAGACGCTGAACCGCTTCTCGGACTTCCGACACCATCCTTAGCATCTTGCGTTATGACTATAACCACCTTCTCTAACCCCGGTTTGGTCAAACACTGGCTTATCGTGCCCCGGCGCTGAATCACTCGCACTGACATCTATCTCCATCAAGCACAGCACACATACACGTCGCCCGTTGCCCAAATTCCTTTGCTGTTGGTCAATCACATGGGTGAGTCCCCGCTGCGATCATCACGCATCCCCCTTTCGATGCCCGAATTCAGAAACCCATATCCAATTCCTTCGATGGGAACGGCATAGCGCCAGTACTCGTTCCAGGTGCAGCGTGCACGGTTTTCCGACTCTCGGCATGCATTGCTCCATTCGGGGACTCGAGGGTGCGGTTTCGATGATACGATTGCCCTTGGTACCCCCCTCCAGACTCGCAGTCCGTTCACCTGTCCATGTCATCCGTTCCCGTGGGTCGGACGCGCACTCGCACTCGCACTCGGTAAGCGTCGCTGCCTTTGGAGGAACGTCGGGCCCGTTGGTCTTGCCGGTATCGATATCGCTACCGAGGACTCCGGATCCAAGATACTGGGTCATGCATGGCGGATACCGAATACCGAGTCTGTCTACGTCGTAGCAACAAGCCCCCTCGAGCCCATATCCAGCAGTCAAAGGGAGCCCAAGGTTTGGAAGGTTTGACGCTTGAAAGTCTACTGCCAGAGACAAGGTTGTGCCATCTGAGCATCAACAAAAGGTTATCGTTACCCGTCATCATACTCATCATCACCACTGGTCATCATCAACATCGATTCATCGTATCGTGACTTGTCAATCACTGGGGGGCGTCAATGCCGAACGTGGGGGATATTTTCAAAATAAATAAAATAATACACGAACCTAATCCTGAGCCGGAATCTGAGCTCTGGCTTGATGGCATGGCAGAGCCCGATCGGGGGGTTTCGAGACCCAGTGATGGGGGTGTATGCATATGTCATGTCCACGTCCATGTCCGAATCCCCGTTTTCCTCGTCATGGCCCTGGGCAATCTCAATCAATGGTTGACCTGGTGGGTGGGCGATGTCCCCCTCTCCTCGGAGCAGTTGGGAGATCCAACCGAGCTGATACGTACGATATCATCTTGCCTCTGTACTATCCCTTGCCAGTGGTAAAGGTGCAGTCAACCCGTTCATTGTCAACTGGCCTTGAGAAATTCATGCTCCGCACCGGCACGAGACAGAGCTGGACACATCGGAACATCGGCATGATAAAGCTCCGTTTAAAACTCAGCTGCGGCATCACCACGCCGGCGTGGATTGAATGCTTGAGGGCGGGAGCTTCCGGGGATCGCTCTTGGGGCATACGAGATTGTTCAGTTCTGAAGCTTCTCCGGATGCGTTCGATTGCAGCGGATAAGCAGAATTGACTGGGGGAACTGCTGCTTATCCCATCTTTCATCCATCACGGACACAATTATGAAGATAAATTTGAACATGCCATGCCGATGGTTACTTGCCTTGCGTTCTTGAAGAGATACATATGTAAAAACGTCTGTTGTGCGGATGAAGAGATAGATAGGATGGAACGGAGAAAATGGAGGGAAGGAGGACAAAACATGTCAAGATGTCTAGGAGGCGATATTGAATGGATCAATGATGTGTGAAACAACAAGAAAAAAAAAGGCTCGGAGAGGGTTAGAAGGAAAAAGACGGCACAATCTCGTGTACATGCATAGGTGATCACCGCAAATCCACAATCTCGAGCGGCATGTCCTTCATCTGTACATGTCCCTTGTCTGCATCCTTTATGATTCGTTGATTGGGTCAATGTTGTTCAAACCCAAACAGGGTACCATGTCAAAGGCAAATAGAGCGCATGAGTGCCAAATCGGGATACGAAAAAAAAGCAAGACGAGGAAAGAAGTAGACAAAGGAGACGTACGGTATAAATAGGAAGATCAGGATGGGGATGAAACGCTTCCTTGGCATGACAATCCAGAATTGTTTGTATACCGGGTGGATCCGTTAGACGAAAGATCCCAAAGCTGTGGGAATATCGCCGTTGTAGATGCTCAGATGATGCACACAAGAATGAACGAGGGACATACTTGGGCGTGGATTTGGGTGCACAGACAACAGCAAAGGATTCGGGGAGCATACGTTGGAAACCGGAATGGGTGTGCAAGTCAACCGAGGACATAAAACCTGTATATGTGCGCAATACATGCAAGAACACGAGACGATGACATGATGAGAAGTGGACATCCGAAGGTGGCCCGTTAGATGCTCACATGACTGCGATGGGTGTGTGTGGATCTAACAATCATGGCAAGATCTTTAGTGTGATCACAATCGTCTTCTATAAATTCCCAACTCACCCATCCAAGCGTGATCAATGACCGCTCCTCTGTAAACTGCATCACCAATTCTTCCTCGTCCATCGTACACGTATCGCTCGTCGAATGCTGTCTGGGAATCAATAACGTCGTCACGACGTACTTGCCTTTCTGGTCCTTTCCCAACAATAACCCACAGGTTTCGCGGTTCCGCGAGGTATTGAGGGCAGCGATGGAGAGGAAGCGTGGGAGACAGTCGCGTGGCAGGGATACGGCCTTGAGGTCTGGGACGTGGTCTTCGCTCGCACGCTCCCGGATGATGCGGGCAGACTCTTGGGAAGCCGTGCGGAAGCGTTCGCTGTCAGCGTGAAGCGGTGGTGCGGGTGGCGGTGGCGGTGGACCTTGCGATCGGGAGAGGGTCGAGAAGGCGGCGGTGTATTGACTGCCGGATGGTGCAAGTTTTGGGGCCGGAACAGGTGCGGAGGGACGAGGGAGCGTGTCGGCGGGGTAGAGGTGAATGGACGGCGCCTTGGACGCATCCGGGATAAACAAGAGTGAAGAAGGCCCCACTTCGGAAGGTTTGAGTATAGGATAACTGAACATGGATTGTAGAGACGGGGTGTAACCCTGCGAGAGTTGGTGCTGGGACATGAGCTGCGGGTATCGAACGTGCCCATCTGGCGGTGCGGGTGATGTGGTTGTGATTGGTATCGGGTATGAAGGGCTGGAATGGAACAGACGGTGGGTGACGTGTGGCCCTTGACGAGGCCAGCCTACGTACCCTTTCACAGATGGCGTCTGATGTCTGTTACGGTGGCGGGATGAGGGCGGATATGAGGACAGAAGTCATGATGAGACTCACTTTGTCGGACTTTCTAGTGGCATCGAGGGTGGAAGAACGTCTTCATAGACGGGTTCTCCGTTCCTTGGTGAAGGTTGAGGATGTTGGTAAGTGTGATTGGATGGCGCAGGCGCATATGTAGGTGAAGGGATGACACTGCGGCGAGCTGCGCGAGACGCTGCTTCTGCTTCTTGCTGGCGCTTCAGAATACCTTCCTGTTCTCTATTCCGTCTTCGAGCAACTTCCTCTTCTACAGGTCGCTTAGCTTCTTCCTGGTAATGCCGGGTATCATCACGTTCTCGCCGCCGTTCGCGTTCTTCCCCACTGACAGGGGTGACGGGTTCCGAGCCGGACCTATCCGACCTGTCCCGTTTAATGACAGACAGCTCTCGAGACAAATTCGCTGCACGTCTTGCGGTCGACAACGCGTCCTCTCTCTTCCTGCTCGGCGCGGTGTCGATCTGAGGACGTCGATGTTGACCGGTTGTCCTTTGCTCGACCGCCTTGTATAGTTCGTCGGTCGAACGTCTCACTTCTTCCCTCCTCCCTTCTTCCCGTCCCAGTTGTGCCTCCCGTCGCGCCACCTCGTGAGCCTGCCAACCTGACTCGTCATGGTCGGGATACCGATCGGGTCTGGAATCGACTTGCGTTCTCACACCGGCGTCCAGTGCAGCACGCACAGCGGCTGCTTCCTCGGGGTGTTGCACCGCCCAGCGTTCATAGCGGTCGACAAGGATAGGTTTTATGTCGCCGAGATGGACGAGGATGTCTTGGCCGTTCTGTGACGCAACCACATCAGCGCCGGTTCGCGTGAGCGTTTAAGGACATGATCCAGCGATACGAGCACATGAGATATCCATACGTGCATCGTGTCCGATGTCCATCCATCGGATCGCGAGACAAGAAGAAACAGAAAGAGTTGTAGCTAGAATGTACTGCGGACTTACGAGCCCAAGGTTATGGCGTTGCGTTGCGGTTAAAAGTGCGAAATATTCCTTGTGAGAAGGAAGCTTCTCGAGAATGACGGTAGCTGCTTTGGCGAATTCGACAAAAGCAGCTTCGAGGTCGCCTGCCTCATGGTAGGCTCTGCCAGCCTTGCGGAAGCCATCGGCAGCCTTGAGCCACTGTTTCAAGCCCTTTGAAGGGTCCCATAAATTGTGTGTAGCGCGATCCGCGAGCTCAGCAATACAAAACGGTCTGCGCGGGGACGGGGAGGGCTGTGGCGACAAACGAGTGTAGGAGGAGGTCATGGCACTTGCGGGTAGAGTCAGCGCCGGCTCACTGCACTACCGACTTGGGTTGCCTTTTCTGGTCTCCATCACAACTTGGCCGCTAACCATCATCTGACACAAGGGCTTGTAGATGCGGTCCGTCGACCAACGGCGTGGATGGACGTTCGTTACTGGCGTATTTCTGCTATTTATGCTGGCAGGTCTTTTTGGGGCCAGTCATGACCGCAAAATTGCCGACCGAGCGACCTCCCAAACAACCTGGCTCTCGCCCAATTGGTTCTCGTTCACGCGGAACACTGGCATCATCACCGAGCACCCAATCGCCATCCTCATGGTTGATGCCAAAGCCGCATTTACTGAGCGGCTCGCGAAACAGAGCAAGACACTCCCCCAGGCCGTCGCGGAGTACAAACGCCGCTACGGGCGGGATCCACCTCGGGGATTCGACCAGTGGTGGGAGTTTGCAAAGGAACACGACTTCAAGCTCGTGGACGAGTTTGATGCCGTCGTCGAGGACCTTGCACCATTCTGGGCGTTGAGCGGCGAGGAGTTGCGTCGGAGGGCGTATCAGGTAGGATTAATTCGTTCTTCTCGAGTTGGATCTTGCCTCACGATATTGACAGATGGGGCATTTGCCTTCCATCGACCTCGTGCGCATCGAGGACGGTAAAGTGTCTGACGTCCCCATCAAAAAGGCATACGTGGATCAAGAGCGTGGCCATCGGTCCCTTGGGTTCCGCGATCTACTTGAAAAGTTTCAATACAAGGTGCATGCAAGCTTTGTGCGTCGCTCTGGAAGTGATGCTGACTCTGTGTAGCTGCCCAACATGGACCTGCCGATCAACTCGAAAGCGGAAGGTCGGATACTCGTCCCTTGGGAGCATCAACAATTTCCCAATCTCACGCTACAAGACTCTTCTGGTATGCACTCATCGCTTTGCGTTTGGTCCATTCATTACGTGACCTATCCAGGTGGCGTGACTGCGATATTGGGTGACTTTACACCTGACTGGCAGGGTCAAGGCAACGTATGGGAGGCCTACCGACGCACGTGTCCTCCCGACACGCCAGCGCGACAACTTTACACTTCATATCGCGACCCAAATGTCCGAAAAACAAACGCGCTCTTGGGACAGTCACGGAGTTCAGACGATCCATTCGTGTTTACCAGGACCGTCGACAATGATTACGATTTCTGCGAAAACCCGTGGGCTCGCTTTACACAGGGACACTTTTTCTCCGATTGGAGAACTGTTCCGGTGCTCTATCCTGTATTTTCCCCTTCCAAAGCCAAGGGCTTTGCAGATATCAGGATACCAAGCCACTACTATCACAAAGGGAGCTCCCGGTATACATATGCATGGGATTCTAAACACGAAGTGGTTAAAGCAATCGACGACATGGAAGTGCCTTGGGATCAGAAGAAGGACCTCATATTTTGGCGTGGTGCTACAACTGGAGGGGGTAGCACGCCGCCAGGGTTTTCGTCAGGTTATCAGCGGCACAGGTATTTGTTTGCTTAGACCCACTGGTGGGCTTACCACGAGCTGTACTTCTCTCAGATTCGTTCGGATGGCCCATGAAAGTATCACTACCAATGTGACGATCGTGCATGCTTCGCCTCTGTGGCCTGATGCCTTCATTTCGACTACCGTCCCCGCCAGAGATGTCAGCAGCGACATAATGGACGCGGCGTTCGTCTCCGGCAAGTATCCCGATGAGGAGACTGAACTGCACAAGTTGCACCGTTTTGCAGACTCGGTGCCATTCGGTAAACACTGGTCCTACAAATATCTCATCGATCTGGACGGGATGTCCTATTCAGGACG
>QFEI01006692.1:1979-22290 GCA_003316145.1 Neoboletus magnificus | reverse complement strand
TCTAGGCCGACGTCGATATCGAGATTCTTCAAAAGAATCTGGTCTACGCTATACCCAAAGTTGACACCTGATAACTGGAGCAGCGGTGGCGATATTTTCTCAGTATCCGGGAATCTGCGACACCTTCGTCAGAGCACGGACGACGTAGGGTGACAAAGGGGCACGAACTTGAACGTTTCCTTTTCATCTTCTTCTGGCGGTTCAAGGTCCGGCAGCTAGAATGCGTTTATCGTATATCCAACTACCCGAGGTCAAATCCAAACAACCGACTTTTTCCAAAATTTTAATTCTTGCTTGCGCCTGCGCAGCTGAGTTCCACCACGACATCGGAACATGACACTCGGAAAAGTGAACGCAACGGCCTACCTCGATTAGCATTATATCTCCACCTGTCGATGAATGCTTGCAAATGTTTGCGGTAATCCATCTGTGCTTCATACTCTTTCCGCATGTTCCGATCGCGTTCTGACTTGGTAGAATAGAACTGGGTAAAGTTTCTGAACGAGATAAACGAGTCAAGGGCGCATGATTCCGTCCAAAATGCTATCACATACCCCTTGTAATAATCTAAACGCCCAGAATGTTGGTGGATGATATCAGTTGCAATAGCGTCCCTGCAAGTACGATCAGTTTGCAAACCGAAACCAACAAAAGATTGCGCCAAACTCACAAGAATGCACGATCGTGTGATACGACAAGGAGCGTTCCTGTCCACGTTTGGAGATAGTCTTCTAGCCATGCCAAGGCATTCAAATCGATATGGTTGGAAGGCTCATCAAGCAACAACAATGCCGGCTGTCAACCCGTTAGTTGACCACAGATACGAATGACATTCCTGGGAACTTATACCTTCACAAACAGCGCTCGAGCAAGGGCTAGACGCATACTGAATGAAATTGAGTACACAACCTGTTGCCCGACGGTTCAATGATACACACCGCCAACCTCCTGAAAACGATTTGGTTGGTTTCGACTGATCAGCCTCGGAGAAACCGAGACCTGCAAGACAATGGTTTCTCGGTATGATGTCAATCCGTTTGCTGTCTCCCGCTCAACTCACCAGCCAGAAGCGCCGCAGCTCGCGAGGGACCACTTTCCGCATCCATATCACTTAACCGGGCATGTACCTCGGCCAGCCTCGTTGCAGCCTCTTCCCTTGCATCTTCAAATCGCTTGTCGTCCCCCTCTCTGTCGAGCTCAGCAAGCTTTGCATTGAGTAAGGTTTCCTCTTTGAGTAAATGGTCTCTCCAAACGTCGGCTTTCAGGACAGACTCAAGGGCCGTAGTATCGTCGCCGACAATCTAAATGGAGTGAATGTATCTGTATCGTCAGAGGAAGGCGACACGGCACCGAACATACTTCTTGCTCCACAAACAGAATCGTGATATGTGCTGGTATTGGTAGTTCACGCATAGCGATGTGTCGAAGTAACGTCGACTTCCCGACACCTGACCAATTGGTGTCATGGAATGAAGTGTGACTTGCTAGCGAAGACGCTCACCGTTTCGTCCAATCAGACCGTAGCGGCGACCATACGCGAGTGTCAGACTTGCACCAGACCTGGAACGATAAATCAGAACATGACACAGGCCGCTCCGCATGTCAATCACGCGCATACAGGATACGATTGGAAGCAAAGTTGACATCGATAGACGGAAGATGGATATCCTTGCTCTTGCTCTTTGCGGCTGCTGCTGCTTCGATGGGATTGATCTAACGTTCGTAGATGTCACGTCAGCATCATCTACGTAGGTATGAGAGGCATGATCTTGCCTTCATGAACATTTCCTCGTAATTTTGCTGGTATACACTGTGATGAGATGGTTCCTTGACGCATTGGAATAGAGCAGAGCTCACCTGCTTGCGATGCTGATCGAGTAACTTGGACCCCTCATACAGATCCCTACGCGCACGCTTCTCGATTTTGGCCTGTCCAGGAAAACACGCATCAACCCTCCATTCGTTCATTCCACCGAACGAGTACGGCTTGTCCACACCTTGATTTTGGCTTCCTGTTTCTCTAGTTTCTTGACGTCAACGCGGGATGCCCTGTGCGCAACAACACATATCACGTTCGCATCATGCTTTGCGTCCATCCCCTACGCGCACAAAAGCAACCCGCAGCACAGCACTCACTTTCCCTTGTTGATGCTCTCAAGGTCGACGCCCTCCCCGAGACCGATCGTGGTCGATACCGCGCCGACCTTGCTCAAATCGACGACCTTGTCCAGCTTCATCAGCTTTGGACGAGTACTGTTCCGGGCACGCGCGGCCAGCTGCTCAGAAAGTAGGTCGCGAAGTCGGGCCATTAGCTTTTGAACATCGTTTGGACGATCTCGTCCAAGGGAGCTGAGGAGATCGTTGGCCACCTGGAGGACATCTTCCTCTTCGCCGGCATCGTCGACAAGGTATCCGGAGATGTACTGGACGATCAGTTCTTCTGTGCCGGGGAATATGGATCGTATTTCCTCCGCTATTTCAAGCGATGTCATGGGGGTCGATTTTGAGTGGCAAAAGAGCAATGTGGAGCACCCAAGTAGTTGAATGACCCCTGTCACCTCCTACTTGGCAGTTTGCAGGCTTTACAAGAGATGGCATTACATTCAAGGTATGTAATGTAGATATACGATGAGATATGTAAGACTCTAGAAGCACAGTACAATAATCACAACAAAGTTCACAATCATAGAGGCAGCATAGGGTGGCGCATAAGAGGAAGACATGTGGGTATAGAATAGGATCGCAGATGTGGAGGCAAAACAAGCAAGGGTATGAAGCGGGGGTATGAACACTGCAGGGGTACAACAAAAAGTCAATAAAGTTTAAGAAAGCAAAGTAAAACACATTTAAAAGGTGGACAAGCGGCAGGGACTTCGACAAAGGCTCTCCGGGGGGTTCTGATCCTGCCGGAATCGATACTGGAATGCTAATACACAAAAATAGAATGAGTTCACACGACCATGCTCAAAAAGGAAGTGACCGACCCCCGTCTCGCACGATCGGGTTCATGCGCCGCCGACGTTCATCAGCATCCTCGCGCTCCATCTCAAGCTCGTACAGGGCTTTGCAGCCGGGTATGCGGAAACCAACTCTAGGAGGCGAGTTCTTTGGCTCCCAACGACCTCCGCCGGTCGCTTTGCAAATGATGCTCGATCGACGTAATGGGTAGGCGTCCAGCTCGCCAAAGGAAGGCTCGGAAGGCTCTAGATCTGAAGGGACAACAACCATGACCGAAGGGAAGGGAAGTTGCCTTGTGCTCAATTGGGACGAACACCGCTTAACGCGAGCATCCCCTGCCAAAAAGGTCGATTGTTCAACCGGAGAGGCACAAATGGAGGAAGTCGGGGATGGAGAGGCCGTAGAAGAGACTGACGTGACCAACATGGGGGTTGACGGTCTTGTGTCAGGGGTGCGGGGGGAACCGTGAATTTGGTCCCAACATTCATCACAGACCTTTGCCAGGCTGACGGGTGACGTAGGACTGTCAAAAACAGAAATAGCTACATGACGCGGAGGATGGAGAAAATCGAGGTTTGAAACGTCCAAGAGGTGGGTGAGCCTGGAGGTACAACGGTGGCAAAAAACACCGCCGCACTTTCTGCAGTGCTGATCAACGACATGAGTTTTAACGCCCAGGAGGAAGCATCAACAAGGTACGAACATGGCGGCGTTCAAGAACGGTAAACTTGACGCGACAGTAAAAGTTGTCACAGGTGGAAGCTAGCGTGTCAGGCTGACGTAGGTGAGATGCTGTGCATTGGAGTCGGACAAGCGCGCTCACCTTCCACAGGTTCTGGGGAAGGAGGACAGCAAGGTGCTCATTGGCACGCGGGGTCGTAGGCGGGGATAGTCGTGCACGCTGCGCGCGTGTGGGTCGTAAAGAAGCTGTGCAAAAAAGGTGAGCGTGCCACGCGTGCAGACAGGGTTAAGACGCACTCTCTGCTAATGACGAAGCGTCGGAGGAACAGTCGAAATGGGAAGAGAGAGAGTGAAGCCTCGCCACGGATGCCTGTGCTTTCGTGGCGAGGTCGGTGAGGGTGGACGCAATCAGAGACATGTGAAGGGGAAAAGAGGTGACTAGTGAAGAGCAATAAAACACCGGAGGGGCGGAGACAGCTCAGTCAATTGTCTCCGTCGCAACAAGCATCAAGTTATATCATCACTCGCCCATACGTATGGGAAAATTATCTTCCAACACGCCGCACGTTACGTAACATCCCCTTACTCTCTGCCACGGCCTTCCGTCTAAATTATTGAGAAGGCAAACATTTTCTCCCGTTCGAACGCCCCTCCGTGCACCATCGCGCCCGGCTTCTGCACCCTCGCGATTCACTTTGCCCTTTGTCTTGAGCAGGAGCGCCGATCACACTCCGCGGACCATTGGCGTAACAATAATCAGCCGCGCTCGACAAAATATCCTTTTATGGCACCCGTCATCATCCGCCCCTCGTCCCTGAACGGTTCATGCTTATGCATTCGGAATTCAAGCCCACTGATCGAACGGGAGGTGTTTCAGCAACGCCTGAGAATTTTCCAGGCGTTTTACCCACTCGTACTCTTTATGGCCCTCCCAAACAAATTTCGACTTGATCGGTCACGCGAGTTGTAGCAGTGCTTCCGAGAGAAGCTGCTAGTGGTTGCAAGGGCAACCAATTGGTCGGCTCGCGTGATCGTCGATGCGGCAAGCGCGAACAACACACAATCCCCGTCAATATTGCCAGCGCTTATGTGTTTTCCCGAGGCCGCTTGCTGTCTTCCACCCTCGAGTAAAATCGCCCCAGCGTCAAACATGCGGCGACGAGTAGGGCACAAACGGCGACTAATTCGAACACACCGAAGAGGCATTGACAACGGCGAACAAGAAACTCTGCCTGATGGAAAAAGTGCGTGCTCTTTACACTAACGAATTACATACAATAGCATCGTAGTACTACCAAACTCAGCTGCTCATTAGTACTTGCCAAATACGAGAGGCTGCATAACCGAACGTAAACGTGGCCGCCCCTTCCGTGTAGCCCATATATGGCTTAGGCCCTATGGCATACCCATCACATCAAACTCTCGACTTTAACAAAAAGCACGAAAATACTGGCGAGCTCGCCTCGTGTAGACGTCCATATAACCAACGTCAGGAATCAACCATCCGTCTCGACCTCTTCGCTCCTAGCGGCGATTCCAACACCTGCATCCGCTTCGGACCGTCCAACACATCCCTTTCGACAGGTGTGACGTTAGCGGGTCCGGCTGGCCGATACAACCCTTGCGTCCCTGAGGGTCCTTCCTCGGAAGCTTCTCCGTCCCTAGCGTGGTAAAGCAAGGGTTGACCACACCTCGACGATGCCGTACTACCATCCTCTCCAGGACGGTTGGGTGTGTGAAACAATTCGTGCCCACCCCTGACTCCCTGCCACGAAGACATTCCAAACCTTCCATCCTTGGGTGTCGTGAAAGGTAATCCAAACCTTATCCCTCTAGATGGCGTTGACGTGGGATCGAATGGGGACCCGTCGATGTCAGTCGACGACGACGGCTCCAGCGAGCGGCCCGGTGTCATCCCATACACCCGCACCATATCTCCGAATGCCGAGGCTGTATTGAACTGTGGCGTACGTGGGTCCCCACAGGACGATGAAGACGGCGGTTCGTCCCATGAAGATCCCGAAGAGGTTTGTGGAGCGTGTTGTGTTCGCGGGGGCGTCATCGGCGGTCTCGCTGACCTCGTCCAAGGCGTTGCAGACAATGTATTGAGCCCCGTATTGAGAAGTAGTGGGTCGTATCCTTCCAGACCAGCGCTACCACGTCTGCTAACACCATGCTCTCCGTCATCCGTCGGTACGAGAATCGGTTCTGACAGTGGTGCAATGACTGGCGGCGGTGTTCTCACCTCGGCGCAGTTGGCACAGAACCAAGGATCCTCCTCCCTGCCTAGCTCTGATGTATTCTGGATCCCAATGCACTGTAGATGATACCATGTCTGGCAGGCATCACACTGCACAAGTGGACGGCCATCATCTCGTCCTTGACAGATACACAAAGTTTCGCTGTTATCGCTATCGGGGGTGCGATCGGTGTTCCGACGGCGTAAAAGACGGAGCTGGACGGCCCGTATGGACTTCTTGGATAGTAGGGCGGTTTTAGCGTCCGCCGGATCGCTAGGAATGACAGAAAGTGTCATCAAGCCACCTCGGCGGTCCTTGGAATGAGAAAGGAGCGGATACATCTTGCCTCCACCCAGTCGAGGGCTTCGCGAAGATGCTTCATCAGGACTACGTCGACTCGATGATGAATGCCCTTCTTCCATGTCGTCCTCGTCAGAGTCCCTGTCGAGGAAGCTTTCAATATATCGTAGCCGTTCTTCTCGTTCCGCACTCGAAAGCCCATCCCGTGTCATCAAACGGGACCGCCATGGAAACTCCGTATCCGGCCAGTTCGGCCCATCGACTGTACCATCTTCCGGAGCCGCGGTATCACCCTTGTCCACATCCTGCTTCAAGTCCGCCAATACCTTCTTTCTTTTGCGTGACCGTCTCGTTTTTGGAGTGGGCTTGGGCGGCGTTTGCGGTTCCGACGGTTCGACCTTCATGAGTACCCTGCCACAGCCTTCGATTTCGACGGGGAATAGTTGGGTAGTGGAGGAAGACCCCCGCGGCGGATCAAGAAACGCAGCCAACCTGGCCTTCTTCCGCTTTTCCTCTTCAGTCAACACCAACCCAGGGCCAAGACCCTCTTCTTCCATTGCATCACCAAGTCGATTTGGCGCTTCAGCATCCTCGTCTAGTTTCCATAATGGCCTATCAGACCGCTAGAATACGATCGAAAGTAAACCCGCATCAGATGAGATCCAGTACAGCTCCGTGGCATCGCTAGATTCCAGGCAAGACTGAGAAGAACAAGAACAACTCACATAACGCCCGTACCCTCCAGCCATCAAACTTTCCTCAAAACTCTCTTCCGATGTCTCCTGGAATAGAGCAATCCGTTTCCCCTTCACAGGACTGTCGATGACACCCACGTTGGCTGATGACCATAACAAGGTTCCGTCTTTACCTCCAAAATCGGAAGGGGGCGATGCTCCATTGGTAACCGCGCTTGTTGAAGGTGCCAAGCGTTTCGTCCGTTTGAAGTAGTCAGGCCGGCGCGATTCGGTTGCCTGAGTGGACGCGAGATGATTTTCGATCAATTGCGCGTGGATACGGGTAGCCTCACCCCCGGGCTCATCTTTTACTCTGTGTGATGGAGAACCGGTTGCTGAGTCATAGGAACGCACATTATCGGGACGAGACGACGAGAATAAGAATTGTTCAGTCGGTCTCCGCTGTACGGGTGTGGTAGGGCGAGATTGAAATACAGGAGTTATGGGACGTGATGACGCTTGTCGTAAAGGAATGTGTGGCGGAGTGGATGCTCTGAAAGGTAGCATAAACGTGCTCATCAATCAAGTTTAATATATTCACTTACCGAGATCGCAAGCCAGCCCTTTTGCATAGGATAGGAGAGCCATCACTGCGACTCACGTGAGCTAGGTGTAAGCTGATTTACAAGGGACTGGCTCACTCATCGTAGCTATTAGTACGCGCAATCTGCGATAACAAGCGCGGTCCGTTGCCACGAGACCAAGCTACAAGCGGGCTATGTGTACGTGAGAGCTGCACACTACGATCTGCAAGGCCTTGCATACCTTGGTTCCGGTGTTGGAATCGGATGTAGTCGAAACGGTGGTGAAGAGGAAGGCCTACAGTCGTCCATGTAAGACAGGTATGATACAGCGAACCCAATAAACATACGCATGGGATTGGAATTCTGCTGGTAGGACAGTTGTCTCTAGATCCAACTGTAAACTGCCATTTGCTGGTTATAAGTGACTGAGAACTCCTAACATGGTGTGCAACTTACTTTTGCGCGGAAGTAGGGGTTCTCGTAAGAAGATAAGATGTCATATTTCCGGGGCTGGAATGACCTCATGTCAGCCGTGTGCCAAAAGGGAGACCAACAGGAAGACAAGGGGCCGAATCGTTGGGAAACATGGGAGACGCTCAAAATATGCAGCAGGCTAATGGAGTACATACCTTTGCGGTGTGGGGAGGTGACTTGACTTTTGGGACGCTCCTAGTGCACGGCTCATCCCGGAAGGAGTCTCGCTATGCCATACCGACGAGATTAGAATTCTTATTGCTATGCACAGAGGGAGAGAAGGATCGGCGCACTTCGTGGGATTGCCAGGCTGATGTAGACTGCCACCATTCTCGCTTCCAGGGGCTTGTGAGTACATGTGGAAATGGGATGGCCATCCGGTAAGGTCTGCGAGCAAACCTCTAGATTTGGAAATCCCCGGCGTGATCACCTGAGATGGAGACGAGACCGGGGTTATTCTCTGTTCGTTGTTTGAGGGATGAGCGTCTGGATCCGTATGTGGATCCATGAACAGATGCACCGGGCTAGCTAGCGGTGTCCGTGAGCCGGATTGCGATGTGCAGTGTGCTGGCTGAGACGATGAGCTGGCCCGCGGTCGACAATGGAAGAAAAAGAAGGGTGGAGAAAAGTTGGTCGAAACAACGCTCCTGGCAGGGCGGGAACGAGGCGAGGCTACAATTAGCTGACATAATGCAAAGACGTTCGATGGTTGGCTGGGTAATTAGGCAGGATTGGCCTCGGTCGTGTTACTATGCCACAAGATTCGCAGAGAACGGCACTACGCGCCATCGAATTTTACAGTGGAATAGGTGTGTTCAGAAGTCGAACCTTCTCCGTTGGGTTCACCCGCCTTCTCAGGAGGTTTGCGTCTCGCGCTCCGTCGCAGCGGCCTTCCAGGGGCAACCGTTGTAGCCGCTTACGACTGGGACCAGACCGCGTGCCAAGTATATGCTGCAAACTTTGGCGTGGATGCTGTACACAAGGTCGGTTCTTGCCTTGTCGAATGCGCCGACGTCAGAGTAAGGCTGGCCTGATACCGAATAGACAGACATTGCAACACTCACTGCTGGAGACCTCTCTCGACTGGATGCAGATCTGTGGCTTCTATCACCATCATGCCAACCATACACTGTACTCAACCCGTTGGCCAAAGGAGCAGCCGATGCACGCGCACAGTCTTTCTTGCACCTCATAGACGATGTCTTGCCAAAGCTGTCGGCACACAACATGCACCCACGTTACTTGCTCGTGGAGAACGTGGCAGGATTCCAAGTGCGTGGACGAGGCAAATGCCCGGCTAATAATTGCTGAATCCGTACGCAAGGACTCTACGACGCGACATCATCTCGTATCAACCCTTCAAAGACTCGGATATGTCACGGTGGAGTTCGCTTTGAACCCGCTGCAGTTCGGTATCCCAAACTCGCGGTTGCGCTATTACCTGCTTGCGAAACTCTCTCCACTTAAATTCGTCGGTCTTGATTCGACCAAGTCAGATCATTTACTTGATAACATCCCACCACATCATGATCCTCACAAGGAGTCCCGGCAAACATCGCACATTGTCTCACTAGATCTGGGGCAGTATATAGACTTGACGATGGATCAGGAAACTTTTGCCCAGTTCAGGGTACCAGACCGTGTGCTGAACAAGTGGGGTCGCTTGTTTGATATCGTACTACCGTCTGGCACCAGAACTTGCTGTTTCACTAGAGGTGAGCGAACTCCCGCCTCTTGCAAACCAACCATTCACAAAGGTATTAGGGTATACTCAGCTCGTGGAACGCGCTGGTTCGATCCTCCAGATGAACGAGAACCTTGATGTGCGTCCCTTCAGTCTTAACTGATTTGTCTCGCCCATTTGGACGCTAGACCTTTGGCTAGACCACACAGGTTTTCGACTTGTTCCTCGGTGCACGTGCAAGTGGCGACGAAAACACCGTGCGAATACTAGATCCCCTTTGCCTCCGGTATTTCACGCCTACAGAACTCCTCCGAATCTTCCATTTTATTGATCCAAATTCATCTTCGGTCGGTTTCATATGGCCACAAGGTGTGTCGACGAAGTCAAAGTATCGTTTGATCGGGAACAGTGTGAACGTGGAGGTAAGTTGAAACCGCGCCCCGAGAAGGACGGTATATAACTGTCATCAGGTTGTGCGGAGATTGGTTGCATATTTGTTTGCCGAGCGAGAGATGTTAAGTACTTGATCCCACCTCGTGCACATTGACTATCAGTGATCATCAAGGCATACATGAGGATTATATCCGACTCAGTTATATATCACCGTACCCGTGATGGCGGCCAATGGCTATACTTATACACCATACTCAGAAAGGATAAGTTACATGTCACTGACCATGTGTTCACCCATGGATGTGCCACTCCAGTGTTCACACTCGCTCAAGCTACTTTGATCGCTGACGACCATGCCCTCCTCCAAGTTCAGACGAACATTCGTCATAGGTTGCGGTTCCACAGCGTTCATCAAGGTAGCTCTCACTTACGTGTTTGCGGTTAACGAAGTTCATCGCCATAAACTCCGTAGCCCAGGGGAGAGCGAACGACCGAAGAGGTGAGTTCCACGTTTTCGTTCTGCCTCCTCCAGACCCGGCATACATCCACCCATTAGATGGGTTTGGAAGCTGCGACAAAGGCTCTGCTTGACGCAGGTAAGACGCACCGATTTTGCCTGCTATAGACATGTTGAAACACGAGTTTCGAGGTATAACATACGACGTTGTCGAGGCTGCCTTTGTCGGATACTGTTATGGTGAATCGACGAGTGGCCAAGTGAGTTTTTCCATCACCTACCTCCCGGCACGTAGTGGCTGACGAGCGGCTCCTCTGTGCAGAGCGCCGTTTATGGCCTCGGCATGACCGGCATCCCGATAACGAACGTGAACAACAATTGCTCCACCGGGAGCACAGCCCTCTTTCATGCTTCCAATGCCGTCAAGTCCTCCGTTGTGGAGTGCGCTCTTGCGCTCGGATTCGAGCGTATGGCTTCGGGGAGCCTCGTTAACTACTTTTCGGATCGTCTCGGACCAACTGTTCTGTTTGGCGTTAGGACCCTTGAGTTGGAGGAAACACTTGGCGAGAATTTTGGGCCTGTGGCTCCGAGGATGTTTGGGAATGCCGGGAAGGAATATTGCGCAAAGTACGGTGCCAACATCGGGCACTTTGCAAAGATCGGTATGCTATGGGTCCCATATATGGTGTCTCATCATGTTGCGCTTGCTGAGGAGGGTTCTTGTCTTGGCATAACAGCCGCCAAGAATCACAAACATTCTGTCGATAATCCATATGCTCAGTTCCAGGACGCATGGACTGAAGAACAGATCTTGGAGTCACCCAAGGTCACTGAACATCTTACTAAGCTTATGTGTACTCCCACGTCTGTGAGGCGAACGATCCTTTCAGTTATGCCCTCAAATATTGATATGGCACCCCCTCCGGCGGGTGCCCAGGACGGTGCAGCCTGTTGTATAGTTGCTTCCGAGGACTTCGTGCACGCCCACAAGCTTGAGAACCAGGCTATCGAAATCGTTGCACAAGGACTCGAGACAGACAATCCAGCCACATTCGATTCCGAGAGTGCTATGGAACTGGTCGGGTATGGGATGACAAAGCGATGTGCAGACAAAGTCTTTGAGCGGGCTGGGTTCGCACCGGGACAGGGGCGAGACGAGGTTGGCGTGATCGAGTTACACGACTGCTTCGCTTCAAACGAGGTGGGTGTGATGGTTTCCGCGCACGGTTTTTGACAGTGACAACAATCCCTCAATCAGCTCATTACATATCCTGCTTTGGGTCTTTGCGCCACAGAAGCAGCCCATAAGATTGTGGATGATGGCGACAATACCGTAAGCTCAACGTTGTGCTGTCTTGGACAATATGCGATTCTAAGTTGAGCTAGTACGGCGGAAAGTACGTTATTAATCCGAGCGGCGGCCTTGAAGCAAGGGGCCACCCTATTGGCGCAACTGGGTTGGGCATGCATTTTTCCATCACGAGTACGTCTTACGAACACCTCTCTCTCCCTCTGAACCAATCACAATCCTAGTGCAATTACGTGGATGTGCGTTCCTTCTCACATATTTTATCATATTCATTTCGCTCATCCGACCACGTAGGGGCTGGGAAGTCCCAAGCCCCTCACTTATTTGACATCCCGGACAAGCGTGGAAAGTACGGCCTTGTTCATAACATCGGTCTCGGTGGTGCAGTGGTTGTCAGTCTGTTGCGTCGTCCCGAGTTCTTCGAGGCCGGCGGTGAGGATGGTCGAACGAGGTGTGCTTTCTTAGGGTTCTGCCTATGGAATCATAGTGTGTGTTGATCCGTGACCGGACGCCAGGCTTGGGTATAATCATGGTTCAGAATGCAGGCCAATCACGACCGCGGAACTAGACAAGGTCAAGGCGAAACAGTCATCGAAATATGTGTTTCAAACAGGCATGGCTAGGTTGTGAAGAAAGGTTGGGAGTAAGAATACTGTCGAGTGACGAAATGATACGCCTCGTGTCTCTTCTGCCACTAGACGAACGACCATGAATGGATTGGTTCAACGATTTCTTGAAATTTCTTCAGGCTATCACATGGCGTCGTTTATGGTAGAGATCGATCGAGACCGTTGTCGGAAACAAATAATAGCCGAGAGCCGGGTATGTTTCCCCCACACGTCGCGACGTTGGTTCATCTCGCTCTTCCCCCGTTTCGTCACTGATTAAGATGGTACATAACAAGTCCAGAAGAACATTCATAATTGGATGCGGATGCACCGCTTTCATCAAGGTACCCGCTTGGCTGTCTCTCTCGAGTGCATGCCAACTCACTGTTATGACTCTGAATGTATCATGAACTCCAAAGCCCAGAGGCCTGAGAACGACGGAAGACGTGGGTCTCAGAGAATACAATCTTGCCCACTTTCGTATGTCTGAAATATCGCATCTGTCAGATGGGCCTAGAAGCTGCAACAAAGGCATTGCTCGACGCAGGTAAGGATCGTTCCACTTGCCGAGGATTCGGACGGGATAGCACATAACTCTATGTTGGAGGCATCACGTATGATGCGATTGAGACTGCCTTTGTTGGATACTGCTATGGCGACTCGACGAGTGGACAGGTCAGCATCCTGCCTACTCGGTGCTGCCCGTAATTGTGACGAGTCTTTGTTCATCTAGCGTGCGCTCTACAACCTCGGCATGACCGGGATCCCAATTACGAACGTCAGCAACAACTGTTCTACTGGTAGCACCGCGCTCTTCAATGCCAACAATGCCGTCAAGTCCTCTCTTGTGGAGTGCGCCCTTGCTCTCGGGTTCGAACGTATGGCTCCGGGAAGTTTAGGAACCAACTTTCCCGATCGTACATCCCCAACTGTGCTGTTTGGTGCTAAATCCCAGGAATTGGAGTCTGACATGAGGACGGGGAAGAACTTTGGACCAGGCGCTCCCAGGATGTTTGCCAACGCGGGACAAGAGTACTGCGAGAAGTATGGTGCTGATATTATCCATTTTGCCAAGATAGGTGAGCTCCATTTGTGTTTGGTGTTGTTACTGCCCATGCTTGGTACAGTAGCCCATGACACTCTGGTTGCTGAAAAACAATGGTATAACAGCCGCGAAGAACCATAAACATTCGGTCAACAATCCATACTCACAGTTTCGAAATGGGTGGACTCAAGAACAAATTTTGAGTTCACCAAAGATCAACAATCAGTTGACCAAGTTTATGTGCAGCCCGACATCGGTAAATCTCACTACCGCGTTCGCCAGCTGCCACTAAGCGTGTCGTGCACGTAGGACGGCGCAGCCTGCTGCATCGTTGTGTCAGAGGATTTTGTGCATGCTCATAAGCTCGAGAACCAGGCCATCGAAATTGTTGCACAAGCGCTCGAGACAGATCACCCGGCTACCTTCGAATCCGGGAGTGCAATGGAAGTAGTCGGGTACGATATGACAAAGCGGTGTGCCGATAAAGTCTTCGCGCAGGCTGGTTTCGCACCTGGGAAGGGGCGAGATGAGGTCGGCGTAGTGGAACTTCACGACTGTTTCGCTGCCAATGAGGCATGTCGAGTTTATCCTGTGTTGCTCGACTTGACTTTTGATTACCTCGCTTCCCAGCTCATCACGTACCCCGCGCTTGGACTCTGCGCTACTGAGGCGGCTCACAAACTAGTAGAGAGAGGCGACAACACAGTAAGTTTATGGTTCTTTTCCATTGAGCATATCCAAATGCATTCCGCGCACAGTACGGTGGAAAATATGTCGTAAACCCTAGTGGTGGACTTGAAGCTAAAGGGCACCCGCTCGGTGCCACGGGCTTGGGCATGCATTTCTATATCACAAGTTTGTTTTCCACTCTCTAGTATCTACATAGCGTATCCTAACCCAATCGTGATCAATAGTGCAACTCCGTGATTGTGAGTCGACGCACTGCCGTGTTCATCTGTACTCTTGATACTTATCACATGTACAGGGGCTGGTCCAATGCAAGCGCCGGGACTTTTCACTTCCGCAGACAGACGTGGCAAATATGGTCTCGTGCACAATATTGGTCTCGGTGGCGCGGTGGTCGTCAGTCTTTTGCGTCGTCCCGAATTTTTCAAACCTGGTGGCATCGATGGACGAACGAGGTACGTATTGTCTCTCCCGTCCTATTACCACCCCTACTGACCGCCCGTCCTTTGTGTTCGACATAGGCTGGGGTATAATCATGGTTGTGAATGCAAGCCTGTTACGCCTGCGGACCTGGACAAAGTCAAGTCGAAGAACTCGTCGCCGTACGTGCTCCAAGCTGCTAGGCTATAGATGGATGAGGTCTCGTCGGGGACAGTGGTCAATGCTTGCGCTCAGGCTCGTGAGATTTTCACCGTGTACATGGAAGGACTTGAATACCTACTTTGGGTGGATTGAGTGCATTCATTGGATCCAAGTTCTATGCGGTTCAGAGTTCGTGGCCAATGAAAGCCTGGACTCTGAATCATTGTAGCAGGTGACCCTTGTATTGAACGGGGAGATCCATGAGCTCCCTCTTTCGTTTTGTTACAAGCCTTGAAGCAATCGAGATTTCGGGCCATAAGTAGCCTCAAACAGTTCGCCCAAGTAGGCGGGCCTGAAGGCCTGACTGGCAACCCGAATGATAATTGAGATACACCCTAGAGTTCAAAATACAGTATCTTTTGTAGTTCCCAAAAGTACGAATCACTATCTCGATTTCCTGGCATGACGATAGACTGCACTCTCTTCACTTCTGTCTTACAAACATTTCCGATATGACATTCACCACCTATCTCCCGAAGAGTTGACCAGCAGAATGTTAATCTTGCATCAACGACAATGTCTGTGCCTTGGGCTGCCTGAGTGCGTCTCTCAGGAAGCCAGGATATCCACGGTCAGCTTCGTCCGCAAGTTCCTCCTTATACTTCTTAAGACCCGCAGAGTAATTATATGCTTCGACCCGTTTCCCAGGAACGTTGGCACCCATCCAGAAACTGGAGACCTTTGGAAGCAGCGTAGCCTTGGACAGTTCTTCAATATGCTCCTTGAAGGCCTGCGTGGCGAGAGTCGTTGGGACGAATTTGGTGATGCCCTTGCGGTGGAGCCAGTCGATAGTCTTGACAAGCCATGCCCCCTGAACTTCTCCACATGAAGGTCCGTTACATAAAGCCGTGGGGGCTTGGGGCCCGTACACGAAAAAGAAGTTGGGAAAGTTATTGGCCGCGATGCCCAGACTAAGGTTCACATTGGGTTAGGCTCACACCCATTTGATCATGGAGTCCGGGAGGACGACTCACTAAGTCATTACGCCGCCTCTTCCTGTCCAGTGGTCCTTGATTGTCTCACCGTCCAAGCCGCGAATGTCAATATCCAGAATACTCCCAATGTGGGAGTCCCAGCCTACATAAGTCGATCCCAGCTCGGCGGTATTTTGTGCGCGGAAACCCCTGACGCACCTGTGGCAAAAATAAGGACATCCAGCTCGATCTCTCTTACGGATGTCTTGACACCAGTAGGGGTAACCTCTACAATAGGCGTCGCTTTGATGTCAACAATCTCGATGTTGTCACGGTCGCAGACTTCATAGAAATTCTCCTCTAAGGATGGATTCTTGCATCCAATTGGATAAGGTTGCATGCACCTCTGGTGCCAGAAGCTCGCGCCTGACAGGATCGTTGATCCGTTCACAGACTTTCTTCCGCCAAAACGCATATGCTTCGTCGTTACAAGCTTGGTCAACAAACACTTCCATGTAATTGGCAACTACACGCAGGTCCGCATTAGTAGAAGGTCCCGGAACCCCGTTAATGCGCTCACGCCAGAAGTGGAAACCACCTAGATCCCATAATTCTTCGAAAACAGCCTGCCTTTGTTCCGGAGTGTCGCTCATCATCGGTCGGTAGATAAGGTCGTATGCTAACCCAGAGAACGTATTTGTTAACTTCTCGAAGAGCTGCTCGTACACCGGTTTAAAATGGTCCTGAATTTGCTTATTGATGGTGTACGGCCTCATAGGAAGGGCTGTATTCGGCGCGCGTTGGAAAACAGTAAAATGTTTTGCCTAGCCCACGTCAAGATTACGTCGAAGATGTGAAGGGTGGGTCAGACGTACATGTGGTCCAAGTGCTTGAATGACTTGCACACCACTTGCTCCGGTACCGACGACACCGATCCTCCTTCCAGCAGTCTCGTAACCCACCGGCCACCGTGCGGTGTGTGTTGCCAAACCTCTGAATGTATCTAAACCCTTGTATTCGGGTGTATACGGCTTGGAGGCGAATCCCTGTGGAGTTCACAATAAATCAAAGAAAATATGGTACTCTGAAATTCTGACCGTGCAGGTGATCAGATAACGAGCGGAAGCCTTGTATATGCCGTGTTTTCCTTCACCTGTAACATGCCAAACGTGTAACTGGTCATCCCAGTGTGCACTCTTGACGGTTGTATCGAAGCGACAGTCTTTGCGGAGGTCCATCTGTCACTGACGTAGGCAAAGTACCTGTAAAGAGGGTGGATCCATTTAGTCCACGACCACGACGAATGACTGAGGCGTACCTCTGCAGTTCTTGCCATCCAGGGAACTTTGTTGTCCATGTCCACCCCTTCCAAAGCTCTGGGAGGGAAAACTCGTAGGAAGGGACGTCGCTATCCACACGGGCACCCGGGTATCTGTTCCAATACCATGTTCCACCCAAATCTGATCCGGTCTCAACCAACTTGCATTTCAAGCCGAGCTTACGCAAGTGGATGAGTTGATAAATGCCGCTGAACCCGGCGCCGATGATGACTGCGTCATAATGTCCTTCAGTCATGAGTGGAGTCGGGTTTGGGGTATATGCTTGGAGTAGGGGAAAGGGTTCAACGAGAGGAGATTAAATACTTTCGTTCTGGTGGTGTGAAATGCATGCCTGGGGCTCACGTGTGTTAGATAATTGTAGACCTGTTTCCCGTCCATGAGTTCAGAGAAGCTGGAATCCTCACCGAAGTATTCGGATCAGTACCATGACTGTACTGACCATCAATCGAAGAGGAACTTATGAGCCTATGAAGGGAGAACTATCCCACTCAGTGTCCCACACGGGCCTTCATGCCCAGTGAAAACTGGTTATGATAGATACTGTACCTCTATGTTGACATGTGAATCTACATGTATTTGTCCATCGAGAGCCGCGCAGATATGTTGCCGTGTAGTCATCAAGGCAACTGCCACGCCTTCCCTTTCCGCCTCTATCTGCTGGCGAACGTCCGTTTAGATTAAGGGAACTACCACAATTCGCCATACTTTCCCTTTCCGCTTCTATCTGTTGGGGGCGGGATGTTTTGCACTCCATGCAATAGCTACCTTGCTTGCAAGGTCTCTGGTGGGTTGAAACTGTCCCACTTTTTTGTTCCCACACGATGCGGCAGTCACTGGAATTGATGACGTTTGTTGCCACTAACCCCGAGTTCCCTCGGAACAACTGACCTCGTTAGGACAGAGTGATCGCGATGGAGGGAAACTTTATATCATGTCGGATGTAGAACGATGAGGACGAGCCGGGCAACGAGCTGCTGGATATGCCTCTTGCAGTCATTCGCCGTCTGGGCGCAGTTCAAAAGTTACATTGTTCCTGACTTGTTGTGGATACCTTCTACTCGGTGATTCTGTTGAGTCATCGTGAATATGATCGACACCAAGAAACACAAGAAACAAACCCAGCTCCAGAGAGCACCTCCGACAGCACAAGTAGGACGACCCAGGGAGTACCCAAGTCACAACCGATTCCTGCAACAGTGAGTCTCGTGCCCATAGCATAGTTGTGGCAGCAAAGGAGCTTGTGTGCAGGGAATGACCCCGCGGACCGAGAGTTGAGCTGGTCAACATCGTAGTTGCTGATCAAGCTATGGCAATACTTGCGAACTCTAACTTCATCAGCAACCCAATCACTGATCACATTCTATTTCACGACGCGTCTCCGACTGAACCCCACCCCATGCGTCCACTCATCCAATACGACCTCGACGAACCTTCAACAGCCCCTAGTACACACACCATAGCCCCTCCATCCCGGCACGCACGCCAACCACCCACGAAGAAACGCAAGCGAGGTCATCACCACCCACAAAAATCCCAGTTTGTCCCCGCCCGGGAGGCACCTCTCCAGCATTGGGACGACCCAGGGAACGCTGCAGTCGGCGTGGTATATGACGAACAGGAAGTGGGCGCAACGACCGTATCGCTCGCCCCTGGATCCGACATGGCGTCATACGCAAACGACGTTGAGGGGGAAGAGGAAGAATATGATGAGGAACATGCAGTGGGAGGGGACGATGCCGTAGACATGGGCGTAGAGGAAGGGGAAGAGGAGGAGGAGGAGGAGGAACAGGAACAGAGCAGAGCACTCACGCACGAAGAGATCTGGGACGACGCGGCCCTCATCGATGCGTGGAATTCTGCAGAGGCTGAATACGAGGTATTGTTCCTCTCCACCTTCCCCAACCCCGTCTAGACTTTACGCATACACGTCGCTCACGCTCCCCTTCAAGGCCTACCATGGCGCATCGAAAACCTGGAAAGCGGAACCTGTCAAAAAGTCCCCGCTGTGCGTTCCGTTCCTCCTACTCCTACTCCTCCATCTTGGTTGACGAACGAGGCCGTTATCTGCCAGATGGTACAATAAACCCTACACGGCGTCCACACCCCAAGCTGGTCCCAGCAAACCCAAAGCACACTCAAAACCGCCCCAAGCCCAAGAGCAAGAGGATGGCGAACCCGAACCCGATACCGCCCCGCTCGACTTTCATACATTCGTCCCGACACACGATCCTTCTCTCGCCGTCCCATCCAACACCGGCACCAACCCCGCCACGAATGTCCCGTTCTTCGTCCCCCCTCCGTCAACGACGATGGTTAGTCGCGACGAGGCGTTCAATAACGCATTGAGCGCCATGTATTGGAGTGGGTATTGGACCGCGGTGTATCATGTGAGCCTAATCGTCTGTTGTTCCGTATCCCCGACCTGACTTAGTGTCAGAGCCAGTCGAGTGGACAAGAGAACAATGTAACAGAAGGAGTAACTGAGGAAAACGAAATTGAAACAGACGAAGACGAGGAGGATCTGGTACCAGCACAGCGATGAGGCACACTCTGTTCTAACTTCAGGTATAGCATCCCATATCATCATCTCAATACGTGTCAGGTACGTTGTTTTTAAAGGAACAAGAACATGGTGAGGTGAGAACACGTCGAGGGCTTTACAACTTTTTTACAACGCAATCTCGACATCCAGCCTGGCCAGGTAAGAGTACACATCAGGCGACATCCGATATTTCAGTATCCCAGCAAACACCATTAATGACCTCGATTTCCTCCGCAGGGACGTCAGAGTCTGATACGTTAAAGTTAAAAAAGTCAGAGGACCCAACCTTCGAAGAACGCAAAAAGGCTCACCATTTGTCGTGTGGCTTCAGCGACAGCAGATGCTTTGACCGATTGGTGGACCACCGCTAGCGAATCCATCGTTAGAGGCAAGTAAACTTGCAGGTTGCGTTGGAGCGCGTCGTGAATATCCTTGAATTCTTCTGCTTTGCGAGTAATTTTTGCGACATCCCCGTCGAAAGGGATGAGGTCGGTCGACTCCATGATCTAGCACAAGCATGTCAAACCGTCCGAGATTCGCAAAAAGGAACGCGAAATCGAAAAAGGAACCAACATACCTCGAGTGCAACATCTGGTCTCCCAGCAGTCTTCGCATTCATCGCCTCCCTCACCCTTAAAAGCTTCACAGCAGCGTCTCTATCCTTCCCCACAGCCCTATTCATCCTCTCATAATGCCGCAGAATATCGACAGCCGTCTTTTCGAGTACCCTCCCCTTCTCGTTTTCCCCTCCAGTTGTCGGTAACGAGAGCGTGTTTCCG
>QFEI01006690.1:0-37816 GCA_003316145.1 Neoboletus magnificus | reverse complement strand
CCAGTGTCCTTCTCTTCTCCTTAGTTTCTGACACTGGACTCCAGGTATGTAGCACATTCTAGCTACCCAACTCAGTTTCTGACACTGGACTCCAACTGTTCTAATAGAAACAATATCCATCCTTGCATCACTTGACTATTAGCTCGACCAGCAACCCCACCCTCCCATTCACCTCTATGCTCTCTGGGTTCTGACTGACAGGAAAAACCAGTGCCATTTGGACGGCCTTCCTGGAGTTCCCCATATATTTCATGCCATGGATGGGCCCAACCACCCACTCTCACTGCCTTATTACAGCAACATGCCTGTCAACCCCTGGTTCACCTTAAGGAAGGGGCCCAAGTAATGCTTTGGAAAACATTGATAATGACCTTGTAAATGAATCTGTTGGTAAGATCCTTTTGTTTCATATCGAGGAAGAGCTTCTATGCCTTGGAAAGAATCATGTTCAATTTATGGATGAATGTCTTTATCAAATTACCCCCTCCCTCCTTCCCCCCTCCTCTTCAACATCCCCAAATGCATATCTTATCATATGCTTCAAAACCTCAACCAGGTCAGAGGATGTCTTTTGTTGACCCAAGGTTTTTCAAGTTGAGGACTTTTATAACCAGGTTGTTGCCATGCACACACAGGTCTCATCTGTATGTTCCCTTTGACACCATTTAACCAGACTCTCAGGTGCTGCTCACCCTCTTGTGGTCAATTACCATACACAAATTCCAAGATCAGACAATACAAAGCCTCATGATCAACTTTTGTGGTATATTTGTGCCTGGTGTATGATTTCCAGATCTTTTACACACTGAGTTACCACCCATCAACTCCCTTAGGCCAGGCCTATGTCACATTATCTAGAGTGAAAACTCTGGAATCCTTGCATGTAATCAATTTTGATCCGTTGTAGGTGATTTTTGCTCCATTTCAAATTATTCTTCTTGCATTAACATTTTCTATTTTAGATTATGGTACATCAGGCTCTACTTTGTTGGCACCAAGAACATTTTGAAGATCTCCTGTAGCCTCTAGTACTGTACTTGCTTTGGGGTTGGCACAAATGTACTTAAGCCTGGTGTGCTCTCCCTACTTTCCACCACTTCCCTTATCATGCCAGCCCATAAAAAATGCCCTTTTTCCCTCATAACCTTTGTTGACACTGCTCAACACCTCAACACCCACACAGACAGCTGTCAACTCCATTTTTATATCTTTAGTATGTCCTTTCTGTCATCTTTCATTCACCCCTATGTTGATGTGCATATAGATCAAGCATACACCTTACAGGAGCTCCCAAATAGGTACCAGTATCTCCTATGCCCATTTATTGGACTTCTGCTCAACCTTTATGCTCATTTCCATAAGCATTATGTTGTTCATGTATGTATCCACTTGCCTTAAATCAAAACCATCTGAGTCACACCTCCTACAGGATGCTCAAGACAAGGATATCATTTCCTCTGACATGGACAAGGGGCCTCCTTGAAAGAAGATAAAGATGGCAACCTCACAGCTACCTGCTGTTTCTTTATTCTCGTTCTCTTTGTCATCATCATTGTCCCAATTCAAGGGATCTACCAACCTATTTTCCCGAAAACACATGCTCAAAACTGCACCAAACCGTCGTAGCTTCACCAAAGAGTACCCCCCTTCACCCACCCCTAATTCCACCATATACACCCTGCCAATGGCTCTCCATTGAAAACACCACAGTCAGGCTCAGCTCTTCTCTGCAAAACTAATAATATCAGTCACTGCAGCTCTGTTGTCATCCAGTTTTTCGAAGGCCACAAAGAAATCTGTGTCCTCCATATGATCATGGGTCAGTCACCTGAAACCCCTCACACATCTCTGCTTCACTGCGATTTTCAAAGCAAGCCACGGCCTGAAGATTACAACAACTACTGTGCCGTCTTCTAGGCTGCCAACAACTTGGGTCACTGTGGATCCTGTGGCTGTTCCAAGCTCCATAGAATCATACACAGCGGCAACTGGAACTATACCAAGAGCTGTCAAGAGAAAGGTTTACAAGAGTGGATCATCAGGCTCACATACTACATTTGGTTCTTTGTCGATCTCTGCAGAATGATGTTTGCCCTCTGGGGAATCTCTATGGATGCATTCAGAAATGGTAAGGAAGCCAGGGGTTTGTATGCTGACTGGTTGTCAAAGTGCAGCAGTAAGCACCCTCATATATTGCATCCAACCTCTTGGATCTTCTTTTTCTCATCGGACAGAATGCCAGTACACTCTGTGGTCATTTTGATTCCAAAGACATAGAGTAAATCCTTGTACATTATCTATTCAAACTGCTCAACTGAGTCACACTTGCTGTTGTTAATAACAAATCCAACTGCTGTGTCACATAACTGCCACATGCTCATTATCAGTCACAGTATGTTATTGTTACCCTTGATCCTGGTAGGATCAAGTGTAGACTCAAAGAAGCAAAGTGGATGAGCAACGAATGGTTGAAGGGACAAGGGTAGGACTTATAGATCTATTCCTGCATGCTGTGTGAGGGTTCAAAGGATGAAGTCCGGATGCACTGGACTGATGACAAGGTAACCGGGCAATGGTCCAAATCAAGGGTTCTGGGTAAGTCCAGGCATGGCAGACTGTTGGACAAGGTATCCGGACAATGGTCTGGATCAAAGGTTCAAGGGAGTGTCCACTCAAATGTAGGACGAGGACCTTAGAAGCCTGAGAGTTCCAAGTAATGAGGTATATTGCTAAGATCTGAGTAGGTCAAAGCTAAAGAGATGGGATGTGTTATGTTGGGTTTATATATGAAGGAAAGGAACCTAAAAAGGAAGGTGGAACTGGGTGAAGGGTAAGAATACAGGATGACAAATGGACGATGTCATAAGGACATTGGGGCAAAGGGTTATTCTAGGTCATGCATAGATGGAAAAGGTTTCAAACAGTGTTCCAACAGCTCAGTAAGAAGGTTTGGTCAAATGGAAGTGTGATCCAAGTGATTACAGTGACAATGTGAAGGGTGAAAGGTAAAAGGAACATGTGACGAGTGGGAAGGAGGAACAAGTGAAGGAAGAAGAGGAATTGTAATAGTTATCTGAGACTATTCTGTTTCTTGCCACATACATCTCTTCTTGGTCTATTTTCCATTTCCACCACATATCTATTAACATACATGGGGAACAAAAGAGTTTCTAAAATGACCATGGCAGGAGTGAATATTCTTTGACGTCTTCTCCTTTACACATCATTAACGAAATGACTCAGCTTAACCACCATTGCTCCACCAGCAACACATGTCAGAGAAGATGCAGAGAGAAGCTGTAAGAAAACAACCCCATCACCATGTTGGATTAATTTACACATTTGCAACAAAGGAGCTACATTAGAGGAATACAGGCACAGGTGCCCCTGATACTAACAACACTATAGGTAAGTCCTCTACATTGTTTCTCAAGGATTACTTAGGCTGTACAGTGATCAAAAGAAGTGCCTTGCAAATGGGCATGATAGATTACCACCATCTCCAAGAAAGCACAGGTAAGTGCCTAACACTTTTATACCATTCATAGGCTCACTTTGTTATGGAAGATATGGCTTTCAGTCTTTGGCCCAAGGATGAGGAGAAACACATTGCTGGACCCAGCAATTGTTAGTAAGCTTAAAATGCTTTACTTTGCTCCTTTTTCCACTCTTTTAACCAAGGGTTACTCAAATGGATCTGAGTCCATGACGGTAAGTCTCCAGATACCCTATTTCAACATAATGCTAACCATATTCTAGAAAAAGTGTCCACTGTCTGAGTCTAGATGAAGAGATAGCCCACAACAGCATAGTTTTATGCTCAGGCATTAGGCTTGAATCACATGGCCCCAGGTAAGCCTGCTTTTCCTTTCTTATGTTCACTCAGCTCCAAAGACATGACCTGAGCAGTGACCTCAACCAGCCACAGGAGGAACAACCCATGAACCTCAATCTTCAGAAAGCTATCTTCAGCCATAGCATAGCTGAAGATGACATGTCTGAATTGGATGTCTTTTTCAACATGGCCATTGATAATGAGCACCTTCTGCTGCCCAATGAGGTTCCCACCCTGACAGCCATGCCTATAACAACCAATTATGAGGCCCACTCTTTTTCAACAATAGCTGTCATTGAGCTAGAAGACCACCCCTATAACCACATCATGCCAAACAAGGAGGAGGGTAAGATAGATGAGCTGGATGTAGAAGAGCCCACAATGCTCACATGGGATTCAAGCAACGACAACAATAAGCTCAAGAAGGTGGACATGGCACTGGCTGTTGGGCTAAGCAAGGATGAGCCAAGTGAACTTGAGGACTTGGGCCTCAAAACACACAACCTGTGGGTTCCAATCATTGTTCTTCCCATCTCTCATTGACAAGCAACAGGATTCCTTTTCAACCCAAGGCGAGTCACATCCAGAATCACCATTTGCCACTCTTCCTACCATCTCCATCCAAACATCCAGCCAAGCTCCCCAACCACAGCAATGGTGAAGACTGCAAGTGCAGAATCATCATCCAAGCGCATGGATTGGTCATAAGTTGGTCACTTACCTACAATATTTACTATTACCATGCATCTATAGACAACATCTTATCTAGCTTGACACTTCTGTTGACAAACATGCACCAATCACCCCCAAAACTATGTCAGTAAGCATTGACCAGCAATCCAGCATGTACACTAACCACAATCCAGTCCATCCTGTCATACAACTGATATTGATAGCTCCAGCATTCAGTCACATCCATCACACCCTCCCATCACCCAACTCAATGCTGACCATGAGGATCCAGTCATCAGTCATACTCTTTCAATAGGGAGGCTTAATCCTGCTTGAAAGCTCATCATTAAACCCAGGTAACAGCCACTTTTTTCCCAACATACACTTTTAAAAGTACAAAAGAAAACCTAACCAACCATATAGCTGAGGCCATAAATCCTCATTGTAGTAAGCTTTGCCCTTTGTTGAACTGCCCCTTTTCTCACTGGCAAATACACCAGTGAGAATAACGGGCTGGATTCATCCATTTGATCCAACAGGCACAGATGAGTCCAAATGATGTGTTGTTTGATTCACCTTCAAAGCCTATGAAGATGCAAGGGCAAGAGTAACACAGCTGAGCACTCTGTGGGCTACCAGCCTAACCAGACTGGGCTAAGCCATGAGTAAGTCTCTTCCCTGGTCCCTGCATACACCTGCCAACTTCTTTTCAGAAAGGGCAATAATAGAGAACAACCTGAAAAACCTCTCCCATAAGCACCTACTGTATTAATTAACACTACCTCTTAACTCTTCACAGACGGATTGTTCTTGTCCTTCAACCTCCCACCAAACCCAACATTGATGGCATAGACATCACTTTGGGCCTCTCCTCCATACTTAACATGGACCTTGTGACAGACATCCTTGGCATGCAGGTTGATGCCTGCTCACCAATCATCCAATGGGCTAGTGGACAGAAGACAGTGGCCCCTTTTATTCCCAAGAACCAGGCTGGCCAGGTTCAAAACATCCTTTCAAAGGATGCACGATACGTCAAAGACATGGCCAAGCTCCCCGAGTAATGCCAAGGAAGCACCCTTGTCACTCATTTGGACAAGAGGCTCAGCCAAGCTGAACTCCTAAAAGCTGCCTGCCAAGCCTTGTTGCTGAACAAGTTCATCGTTCTCAGGAGTTTTGTGACTACCAACAGTTTCAAGTTCACCATAGAGGGGCTTCAGCAACATTTTATGATTAGTTTGTATAAATTTGTTCAAGCATACAGTATGTTATATCTCTCTCTTTCTTGCATATTTCTTACCAACCCAATACCTTAGACATAATCAAACATACCAAAGACTTTGCATGTCCCCACATTCTCACAAACATCAAACAGTTCGTTTGCAATGTTTTTGACACAGGCATTACCAGGGTTACGCTCAGTTTCTCTCTTCCCCAGTATGAAGCCTCTTCTCCATTTGAGTAAGCCTTGTTTCTTGTTTTCATGCATCACTCATATGTTTCTAAGAAACTAGACAACGGGCTTTTACTTGGATGGTCTCAAATGCAAGCCCATGTACCCCTTCAGGGAAGAATTCCCATCGACATGTGGATGATGTGGTCATGGGCCCTTGCACACCATTTGGGGGTTATGACCTATCTCCACCAGAATGCTGATGGGATTGGTACCTGAGTGACTGTCATTTCCAGCATTGAGAATTGGACTGGTATCAAAGTGAAGATCACTAAGAGGTTAGACTTGCCTGACCTCCTGTCACGCTTGAGCTGCCCCAACAATCACCTCTCCAGCTTTTTAAATGACATTGAGATGGAAATGATCCACTTACAGGCTGGCAACCTTTTGTAAGCCCTTGCTTTTTTTTTTCACTCTGATTGACCCATTGGCAGAATCATACCTCCCAGTTAATTTCACACTATCTATATGCCCATGGCTGGCTTCTCTCATGGGAGCCACTATTATAACCTTGACAGCATGCACTTGACAGAAGTGTTGAGGTTTGTTGACACCACTCAGGGCAGGTATGTCACAAATGACACCCACACCGGCATGCTTGAAACTCTTTGTTGAGTTGTTCTCATACTCACCATCCTTCATGAATCATGGAGCAAGCCATTCCCTTTTTTATCTGGTAACATATTAACTCTTCTTTCAGCCTTATACAAAAACATGCTGGTCGTGTTGTGTGGAATGGTTCTCTACCATTGAACCTGCACTGCACAAGATACAGAGGAGCAAAAATCCTCCATATTCCATATTGCCAGCCAGGTTGCTGCAGCTATACTAGCCCATTTTAATCTTGACAGCCTTGAGAGGTATCAGATGTATCTTTCAAATACAGAGCCTTTTGACAGGGAAGAGCAGAAGGTGGATATTCATGTCCTTTTACACACCTGATCATAGCCATATCTACACTTTGCTATCTGGGTCAAAATCTTGACTCTTTTTATTGCTGATGAAGTGCTCTCAGATATGAGGCATAGGTTGAGAAAATGGTCAACCAGGATGGGACCAAGTCCATGAGCATGCCAGCCTCTTTTTCTCTTCCTGAAATCCCAGAACCATGTATGCTTTGTAGTTTGGTCAATGAGTGGGTAGGCACCAATGTGATGCTAGAAAGACCCCCTATATGAGTCACACTAACCCAAACACCTCTTTTTTTGCTATAGCTGATTTGATTTTTCTGACATCTTCTCTTGCCATCCACCATCTGTGGTGGATGTGGGCCAGCCAGTTCCCACCATCTCCTGTGCTATTGCATCCACCCTTTATTTTTTATGTGATTGTGTATTCAAAAGCCCCTCTTTTGCCCAGGTGACTCACCACCAGTATCATTCTTTTTTTTTCCTAAAATATTGTAGAGAAAAGCACAGCTTCAGGACAAAGACAGTATATCGTTGTGGATGCATCATCTGAAGTCCTGAGTCACACTTGTCGGAATACCGTATGCCCTGCACTAGGGACCTCAATGTCATATGTCATGTGTTACTTGTGTGATTTACTTGCAGCTTGCCTACCGGATTGAATCTCATTTATTACCAAAACCCATGCTGTCTAACAATTCTATTTCTTGGAGATACACCATGTGTTACGCTTGGTCCATGATTAGGAGACAAACATAGACCTTCAGTAGGTGGAAGGGCTTAGCACGAAGGGTCAAGCGTTCTGATCAAGCGTTGACAGAAGGGGATTTCTCCTAGACAGTGGACGAAGACGGTCGTCAAGGGGATTCCTTGGACGATGGAGACGAGGGATCACAAGGGAGAAAAGCCCAAAGTGATAAGACAAGGGAGCTGAGAGCGAGAAGGGTCTTCAAGCGATGCTCAAGCCTTTCCGGATTTCAAGACAAGAGGAGGAGCTTGTATACAGGTAGAAAGGTAAGATCTAGCTTGTGTACATGGTATCTACATTGAGTTTAAGTACTACTCGAAGTGATTTAGGGTAGGCGTGAGTACAGGAGAGATAATGAAGCAGAAATGAATATGAGGCAGTGTGGAGGATGTAAACTCAATTATGAAGTAAGTGAAGGATATGAGGGGAATGGATGATGACGAGAGTGGGGTGAGTAATTGAGTGAAAAGAAAGTAAGTCTGTTAAAGTGTATCAAAAAAGAGAGGGGAAGGCAGAAAGAAACGTAATATTACCCCCGGGCTATCCCTGAAGCACCGAAGAAGGGTATGAGAGTCCTTACTAGAAGTCTCTGTACGAATATCCTGGCGATCCAGTGACATTTGTATAGGTGGTGTCGTTCCAGACATTGTCACCGTAGTCGGAGATGGGGTCAGGGCAAGTATGGCGTCGCCCAGAGTGACGGTTGCACCAATTTCCACGAGTAGTGGGAGGGTTTTGTCGTGGGTGAGAAGAAGGAGGAATGGGGAGTGGGGTGTGAGATCGCGACGACCTGAACTATTGAGAGGAGGATGATGATGATGAAGGTGGGGATGAGTGATGGTTGGGGCAAAACTTTTGGGGGTGTCCGGGAGAAAATAGGGAACAGGTGGGGCATTGGTAGTACCGGCAGTCCTTCTTCTTGTGATCAAGGCAGTGACATACGAAGCATGCCTTGTGATATCGTGGGTGGTGTGGAGGGAGAGGGACGGTGATGCATTCCCTGTCGAGAGTACCTAGAGTATGGACTTCGTGCCGGAGCTCGGCTTGTCGGAATGCGAATTCCTCCTTGGAGTTTAGTGGAGAAGAGGAGGCAGAAGGAGGAGTTAGGGAGCGGGGAGGAGCGGCAGCAAATAGGTCTCGTAGGTAATGATCAAGGTCATCAAGGAAGGGGAGCATGTCAAGCTGCCCTAGGGCCATCATGAGGTTTCCCTCAATGTTAAGATAGATCTCCCGGTGGAGGTTGGTACGATTGCCTATGCTCTCGTCGGACGAGGCAAGGCAAAGTAAGCTTCTGATGCGTTTGTTCTGAAGGTATGCACGGTGGAGGGCCCAGAGGGGGGAGGCTATGTTGCAATGGGTGTTGAGAGGGACAGCCAATTTGGGGTTGTGTAGATGGTTTCACATCCTTGAGAGAAAGTCATTGTCAGGGAGGTCATCACGGAGGCAATGAGCATAGATAGGAACGTCCACAGACATGATGGTGGTGGTGGTGGTAGTAAGCTCAGGGACGGCAGAGGAGGTCCAGCCTGGGGAGGCGACGGTAGAAGAAGGGGGAGAAAGGGGGATAGTGTCTGTAATAGAGGTAACGGTAATTGAAGGAGGGGGAGGAGAAGAAAGGGAGGAGACAGAGGAAACAAGGCTAGAGGTTTGTTCGGTGGACATAGTGAATCAAGAGAGAGTTTTCTGAGGGGGGAAAGCAGAGGGGTGACAGTTTTTATAGTTGGTGAGGACAGTCTTTGAATATTTGAGATCTGATTCCGATACCCAGGAGTCTTCTTCGGCTGAATATCCTTTCCATCAGATCAGGTACATGCGGTGTTGGGTAGGTCCTCGGTGGCGTAATATCTGTTCAATTTCGTATTCTTCTTCCCCGTCAATAAGGTCAGGTGGTGGTGCGGGGAAGTTTGGGCCGTGGACATCATTTTCTTGGTAGGGAGATAGAAGGGAGGCGTGGAATACCGGGTGGATCTTCCAAGCTTTCGGGAGGCGGAGTTGGTAGGTAATTGGTGACAGAACCTTCGTGATTGTAAAGGGTTCTTCCCGTTTAGAAGTGAATTTTGGGTTGGTGACGGAACATTTTAGATTCTTGGCTTCTAGCCAAACCTTGTCTCCTAGTTGGAAGGGAGTGAACGAGCGATGGTTTCAAGAGTTCATGACCTGTCGGGCTAAGTCATGAGTGGCTAGGGCTTCATCTTGAGCTTTTTGAAGGGAGGAGAGTCGGAGTTCGACTGCTGGGATGTCAGAGATAGGGAATATGGTGGGAAGGGCACGGGATTTGTAGCCCATCATGAGAAAGAACGGGGATTGACTGGTGACAGAGTGGGGGCGGTGATTGTGTGTGAATTCGGCATGTGAGATAGAATCGGCCCAGGAACCTGGGTTGGCACCACAAAAGATGTGGAGATAAGTCTCGACTTTTTGGTTTACCTGTTCGGTTTCTCCATTGGTTTGGCGGTGGTAGGCAGTGGAGAGAGACAAGTCATAGTGGAGGAGACGTTCGAGTTCCTTGGCAAAGGAGGAGGCGAATTGGGGGCCATGATCGGAGATGATTTTGTCGTATAGCCCGAAGCGGAGGAAGACTTTGTGAAAGAAGAGGGATGCAATTCCCTCGGTGGAGATGGATTTCTTGGTGGGGCAGAGAATTACCCCCTTTGTAAGCCCATGGTCGACCACGACCAAAAGGGAATCAAAGCTGGAAGAGAGTAGGAGGTCGGTGATGAGATCGCATGAGATTTGTTGGAAGGGGCGAGAGGCAGAAGAGGGAATGGGGGTAAGCGGGGGGGTGGTGGGGTGTGTATTCGCCTTTGCTTGTTGGCAGGATGCACATCCTTTGACAAACTTGTGGACAAAGTGGGCAAGACCTGGCCACCAAAACTTGGCGGCAACAAGTTGGCGGGTTTTTAGGTAACTAGGGTGGCCAGCAGTGGGGTGGTCGTGACATCTTTGTATGACAGAGCAGCATAGGTCGTCATTTGGGGGAATATAGACACAGTTTTTGTAGGTGAGAACGCCGTCAGTGATCTCCCAGTCAGATAAACAGGAGCGGAATGCTGCTGGGAGATCTGGTTCCAGAGCGGATTGAAGATGTTGGAGAACAAGGGAGTTGGACTGGGAAAGGGAGCGGATGCGATCGCGTAAGGCGGTGTTGATGAGGTCAACAAAGAGGGAGTCAGGTAGGAGGGTGGTGGAGGTGTTGTCGTCAGTGTCGTCCGGGTGAAGGTCAGGATGACAGGAGAGGGTGTCAGGGAGGACAAGGAGCTTTCCTGGAACGTGGATGATCTTTAGTTCAAAGTCGGCAAGGTCAAGGAGCCATCAGGCTTGTCAACGGTTGAGGTTTTGGGGTTGGGGGAAGTAGGTGAGATTTTTGTGGTCGGTGAAGGTCTGTATGGGGAAGAAGGAGCCTCTAAGGTAGTGTCGCCATGCTTTCAGCGCCCAGATGATGGCAAGGAGTTCTCTGTTGTAGATATCCTAGTTCCGCTCAGTGGGGGAGAAGGATTGGAAGAGGTAGGAGCATGGGTGCCATTCTCCATTAGGATCAGTCTGGAGGAGGACTGCACCGGAGGCATACTTGGAGGTGTCCGTGGCGATGGCGAAGAGTCGAGAGAGGTCGAGGAGTTGGAGGACAGGTTTCGACAAGAAAAGATTTTTCAGGGAATCAAAGGACTATTGACAGGATGTGGTCCATTCCCAACGATGGTCCTTTTTGGTGAGGTCAAGGAGGGGTCGGGCGACGTTGGAGTAGTCAGGGATGAACTGTCAGTAAAAGTTGGCAAAACCTAGGAAGGATCGAACTTTCTTGACTTTCTGGGGGGTGGGCCATGTTCTGATGCCGTCGAATTTGACTGGGTCCATGGCAAGCTGCCTGGGTTTCACGATCATTCCAAGGTATTTGACTTCTGAGGCAGCGAAGGAACATTTTTCGAGTTTCAGGTGGAGGTCAAGTTCTTGCATGCGTTGGAGAACTCGGCGGGTTTGTTCGGTATGGGTTTGCTTATCAGGGGAAAAGATGAGGAGGTCGTCCATGTAGATGACGAGCCATCCTTCAGCTATGAGGTCCCTGAACGAGTCATTCATGAAGCGTTGGAAAGTGGAAGGGGAGTTGTTCAGCCCGAAAAACATGACCGTTGGTTCATAAAGTCCCTTATGGGTAATGAAGGCCCCCTTCCATTGGTGGCCATCCTTAATGTGGACGTTGTTGTATCCCCATCGAATGTTGAACTTGGTAAATAGGTTAGCTCCTTTGAGCTTATCAATGAGATCAGAGACGAGGGGGAGGGGGTAGGCATCACGGATCATATGTTCATTCAGGTACCGATAGTCTTGGCAGGGGCAGAGCTTGCCATCCTTTTTCTTTATGAAGAAGAAGGGGGATGCTTGCGGGGAGTTAGATGGGCAGATCTTCCCAGAGGCAAGGTTTTCGTCTAGGAAGTCTTCGGTGGCTTTGATCTCATCTGGGGAGAGTGGGTATATTTTTCCGATCTTTGGGGTGAACGTGTCGTTGAGGTTCATCTCGTGGTCATAAGGTCGGGATGGGGGAAGATGGTCTGCAGATTCCTTGGTAAAGACATCAGTGAAGTCTTTGTATTCATCGGGAAGAGTGGCCTTCAGTTTGGCTTGTTCAGCGGCCATGGCTAACTCGGTTGCAGTGGTGAGCCTGGCAACCGCAGGGGTGTTCTGAAGGAAGCGTTTTGCGTCTCCTCGGATGATTTGGAACGCATGGTGGTTGTGTCTGGCGGCGGAGATATAGTCATCAGGAGAGCAGTGTCCAAGGTATTCCACAAGTCGTGCATCATAGATGGTATCCACATTGACATGACGAGGAGGAGTGGATTTTCGGAAGTGGGAGTCGTGTCTTTGTTGGTCGAGGGAGTAGGTGGCATATAAGTCTTTGGATTGGTCGCAGGAGGAAGGGATGTCAAGGATTTGGCGAGCCCAGTCAATGGTGGGGTTGGTACTGTGAAGCCAAGGTACGCCGAGGATCACATTCTCTTGGCCGCATGACATGACATGGAAGAGGTGGGATTGTATGATTCCTCCAATGTTGAGATAGAGGGAGCAGGTGAAGCGGATTTCTCCGTTTTTGTTCAATGTTTGGTCGATGTTTCGCACTTTGATTGGTACGTCAAGTTTCGTGGTAGGAAGGAAGTGTTTTCAGACAAACTGCCAGTCGATGCAGGAGATGTCCGCACCACTGTCAACAAGAGCTCGGGTTTTGACGGCTTTCAACGTGTGCGAGGGGGTGATCAATTGTATAGGGATTCGCATGGCTTTGGGAGTAGTGGACACTATTACAGGGGCATATGTTACTTTAGGAGATTGTTGCATCGAGGGACATCTCCATTCTAAAAATCCTCCTCAGTAGAGAAGGCAATTCTTGCCACACCTTCTTCGTTGTCTTCCACATCTTTCAACTCCGGGATTTCCTCGGCTACTTGTCTAACCTTGGGCCTGGGGTTCAAGGAGAAGGTGAGGTAGTTGGACGATCCCTGTCCGGATTTCCTGCAGCGGAAACAGAGTTTGAGGTCGAAGCAACACTTTCGTTCTTCAGGAGTTAGTTTGGGGATTTGGATGGCATCAACGTCCATGGCATTCGGATCCTTTGGCGCGTGTGTTAGGATATGGGAGAATTGGATGGGAGTTTTGGAAGAGGAGGAGGAGTTGCAGGTTGAGATCTTTTAGGAGTGATTCCATTGGGAGTGGAACTGTTCTGCTTTGGTGTACCACTCGTCTATGGTGGTGGGGACAGTGTCCATGAAGAAGATGTGCTCTTTTAAAGGTTTCTTCAGCCCTTGGGCAAAGAAGTGATTCAGGGTTGCGTCGTCCGTTAATTCACTAAGCTGGGTGGCGTCTTTAAATGCATTAATGTAGGGGAGGACATTCTTGTCCTGGGATAGGGTCTGGAGTTCAAGGAGAGCGTTCCCTTTCTGGTTACTAGGTAGGAACGCCTTGGTTACCTTGGTGGTGAAGTCGGTGAAGGTTCCGAAGGTACCATTGTTGATGGCTTCATTGGTGAATGTGGTTGCCCAACCTAGGGCGTTTCCCTTCTTCATGAAAGATAGGGCGAAAGCGATCTGCTTGGTGTCAGTGTCGTAGATGGGGTTGTTGATTATGAGGTATAGTCTGACAGAGACAAGCCATGTCTTAAAGGATTTGGCGTCTCCATCATAGGCTTCAGGGACGCCAAGACGGAGTTCTTTGGCAGGGGTGGCCATTGGTGGTGTGGGTGGGGGTGTGGGTGAGAGTGGGGGTGTGGGGGAGGGGGGAGGAGGCGAAGGTGGTGGTGAGGGTGTGGGGGCGTGGGCTTTGGGTGTTCTGGGTTTTCTTGGTGATAGGGTTCCTTGATAAGGGTTGCCCCAGGGAGGAGTGGATGTGGAGGACGTGGTGGTTGAGGTAGGTGAGGAACTACAACGATGGTAGCCTTGAAGGAAAAGCTAGATCTTTTGTTACACTTGATCCGTGGTTAGGAGACAAACGTAGACCTTCAGTAGGTGGAAGGGCTTAGCATGAAGGGTCAAGCGTTCTGGTCAAGCATTGACAGAAGGGGATTTCTCCTAGACAGCAGACGAAGACGGTTGTCAAGGGGATTTCTTGGACGATGGAGACGAGGGATCACAAGGGAGAAAAGCCCAAAGTGATAAGTCAAGGGAGCTGAGAGCGAGAAGGGTCTTCGAGCGATGCTCAAGCCTTTCCGGATTTCAAGACAAGAGGAGGAGCTTGTATACAGGTAGAAAGGTAAGATCTAGCTTGTGTACATGGTATCTACATTGAGTTTAAGTACTACTCGAAGTGATTTAGGGTAGGCGTGAGTACAGGAGAGATAATGAAGCAGAAATGAATATGAGGCAGTGTGGAGGATGTAAACTCGATTATGAAGCAAGTGGAGGATACGAGAGGAATGGATGATGACGAGAGTGGGGTGAGTAATCGAGTGAAAAGAAAGTAAGTCCATTAAAGTGTATCGAAAAAGAGAGGGGAAGAAAGAAAGAAACGTAACACCATGACTAAAAGAATAGCAGACATGACCCCACCAGAGGTCAGTTTCCATTTAATATATAGCTCCCTGTCTTGGCAAAATCTTCCTAGCTCAAGCAGCACTGTGCACTCACCAAAGCTCATCAGCAACATCACTGGGAGAAACCATAGGTCCTTTTTTACCTATGATCAATTCTTTGTGCTAATGTCCTTGTCAGAAAAGAAAAAGTGCTTGAGGAGTATCAAGCACAGTGTTTTCAACATGAGAGGCAATATCAGTAAGTGAAACAAAACACCCCTTGTGTCACTCCTACACCTCTTCAGTGTATGCAAGAACGGGGTAGGGGGCTCAACAAATCAGCTATTGCTGAACAACGGCAGGTATGTACATCTCTTTTCTATCTACTGTCATCTAACCATGTTGCAGTCCAAACAAATTCAAGGAGGATAAGGATGTGCAGGCAGAACCAAGCACACACAAGTTCATCAAACCACATGCCTCACCTTTTCTCTATCTAACACTCCTATAGAACACATAGCCAGGTTGCAGCTAACAACCACAGCCAGGAACAGCAGACAAACCAGGAACTATGTCTGTAAATACAGTCTGCTTAAACATAACACTACCGCCTACCAAAATGCCCTGGCATGTTAACCACATCCACCAATCTGAAGCCAAGGTAACAAAGTCACTCATCAAGGCTAAGCTACTGTGCAAGTAGGCCCCATCCTCCTTTCTTTTGCTGCTAGTTTAACATCCACAATGTTCCAGAGGACCAGCATCCAAACTATCAGATGAGGTGAAGGAATCTCATTAGCAACTCCAGTATGCACCCTTACCCTAGCCTCAATTGAGGCCCTAACTCAGTCCCAGAAATTGCACCAGGCATGTTTTGTCCCCTGGTACCCAAGACAACCTCAATCATACAGGTATCATTGATAACCATGATAACAGATGAGTCATGCTCTTTTTCTAAAACTTCCTTTTTTATCATGCTGTAAAAGCAGCCAGCTTGTATTGAGCAGATATGAACCACCCCAGTAAGCCTATACCAGCTCACAGAGATTGCTCATCAACTTGGTTTTTAAAGTAAACCTGACTATGCTGATGTTGGATGTTTTAACAACAACCCCTCCTGTGTGCCTGATGACCCAACGTGCTTCAGTCAAGATTACTACAGTAACAGATTGCACATTGATGCTGGCCTGCCATTCATCTCAAGGTCACTGTCTGTCTTTTCCTCTCTGCCACTCACTCACTGTTTCAAAGAATACCATCCCCCAAAGTGTTTAAAGAAGGTCATGATGATGAAGAGATGGAAAGGATACTGGAAGCTGAGAATGAGCCAAGGCAGGCTGCCAATGGCAATCATCATCCCAATGGCCCTCAACCTGATGACCAGGACGACAATGAAGAGGTGGTGGATCAGCTTGAGGAGGTGGAGATGGATCACAGATCACACCCTCGTGGTATTGCTGTTGAGTGAGCCATTAAATCCTTACACCTATCCTTTTTGTGACCACATCGCAGAGACATGATTCCCCACATCACAATAATTGGAGACTTCAACAGGGAGAGTGGAAATGCTGGTAAACAAATTGGTGAGATGATAAAAGAGTCATGCCAACCCCTCATGCTGCATCTGAGGCAAGCACGGCTCTTGTTTTACATTACCTCCCTAACTATTTTACAGAAGACCACTTCCCCAGCCTGTTGAGCATGATGAAGATGGACCCCATTCTCTGGCAAGCAAATCTACATAAGCCATAGCCCCTGTTAGCCCCTTCCCACCATAAAAAGCTGTGTTACAGTCTCTCATTTCTTCCAGGAAGCATCTCAAGCAAGGATGGTCCCCTTTCGCAAAGCCAGAGCAAGGTCAATAAGTCGTTCCCTTAGTTCATCCTATGTGTGTACGCCCACGCCTAATCCTACCAATCCACACCACTGCTACATTCTTTTAGATCTATTCCAAAAGGTCTCAAGCCAGCCTATGCCAGAGGTGGATCTGAGGTCTCCTCTGCCAATTTAATGTGGTAGGTCTCCATAAGTATCATCACTCACCATTTAACAAAAGAACCAGCCCTCATGCTGCCTCTGAATCTCAAAGTGACATCCAGGTGACCGAGTGGAGCAATGCTGGTCCTAGTACAGCTAGCAACAAGTCATGCCAAGATGATCTTGTCACTGGCATTCTCAGGGTGCAAATGGACGCCAAAGCCCCCATAGTCAAATGGTCCAGTGGCCAGCTAACTGTGCTTCCATTCTGTCCCAAACAAGACAAGAAGCACCATCTGTGGAACATCCTTGCAAAGAATGCCCAGTACATCGACAACTTGGCAACATTTCTGGAAACCACCCCATCCAGCTCATAGATTTGTTTTTTAAATAAGAATACTCATAAGGCTGATTTTTTTTGTTGCTTGAGAGGCTCTATCACGTGACAAGGTCATCATTGTCCACAGTAATATAGACACCCACGGCTTTGAATTCACTGTTGACAATCTTGATAAGCACTTCTCTGTCACCCCACATAGAATGCTGCAAATTCATGGTAGGTTCATGCATTTAACCGTTTTCTTATTTTCTCACAAATCTATTTAGATATGGCCCTACATGTGGAAGCTTTCTCAAAGCTCCATATCAACACAACTGTGCAAGAATTTATGAACAACATTATGAACAAAAAGGTATGTAGGGTTGGGTTGGGTTTCTCTCTCCTCCAATGCAACTCTCCCTGGCTGTTTGAGTAAGCCTTTAAAGATTTTTATTAACCTCACTCCTCATATAGCTCTAGAAAACTCAACAATGGCCTGTCTCTTGGCTGGGCACAGATGCAAACCCATGCCCCAGTTCATGGGGTCCACATACCAACCAATGTATGGACCATATGCTTGTGGGTGATTGGCCATCACACTGGCATTGTGACCTACCTGCACCATAATACTGAGGGCACGGCTATGTTTGCAATCGTGCAGTCCAGTGTCAAGAACTGGATGATACTAGACATCAAAGATTCCAAAAGAGAGACTCTGGCTGATATCCTTGTGGAAATCAGCAGCAATGAAGCCCCTCTTCTTTGCCACATGAGCTGTATAAATGTAGAGACAATCCACCTCTTTGCTAAAGATCTCTTGTAGGTCACTCTGTTTTTCAAACAGCTCCATCTAACGTACCTATAGGATAATGCCCCCAGAAAAGCACCACACTGTCTTTACATCTGTTGCTGGGTTTTCTTGAGGAGGGTATTTTCAACCTTGACATGATGCACCTCACCGAGCTATCATGGTTTGTGGACAATACTAACACAAAGTTCCTCACCAACGATACCCACGATGGCACTTTGGAAATGCTGTTTAGGCTGGTCATCTCCCTCACTGTGCTACCGAAGTCGAGAAGTGAGCGATGTGTTTTTTTTTCCATGATCTGCTGAATAAAAATTCAGAGTTGTATATGTGTTTGTTGGTAGCACTCTGCAGTATGGTGTTGTGCCACAAAACATACATTGCACAGAGAGAAAGGATACAAAAGTCTACAACACTCCTCATGGCCACCAGGATCACCTACACTATTCTGAGCTACCTTAATCTTCACAGCTTTGAGAGATATGTTACATTCCTTGAGGAGAGTGACATATTTGATCAAGGCAAAGAGGTTAACACCCATGCCTTTCTACATCTACTCCACAGCACCTAGCTCCTCACACCTTGCTATATATTGAGTTATGCATTTTCTATGGTCAGGTTTTTTTTTATTCGTGGCCCCACCATTTCTTTGTATATGAGTCACAGTTGGATATATAGAGTCACGCCAAAAACATCCCACCTCAGGGTTTTGGCCTCATAGGCTTGATCCGATGCCATTATTAGCTGGTATGTGTGCTTCGTCATCCGTGTCCTTTAAATGGTTCTGAGTCCATCTTGGTAAGTTTTCATCCTTCATCAGCTCTATTCATGACAGCTCCATTTCAGTAAATGCCCCATATGGTACCTGGGTTGACCTGCAGAATGGCCTCGGAATCTCTCACAATTGCTTTCTTGCATGCTCTCAACCTTGTATTGTAGGGCTTGCATATGATATATCTAGCCAAGCTATATTTTTCACAATCATGTGGTTTCCTCACTTCCTTATCTTATTGTTATTAACCACACATGACCCATCATGTATCATGCCTGTTGGATAGCACAACCTATTTTGGACTTGTTTATTGTTTGTTCCATATTGTTGTTGTTGCTAAAATTTTACAATCTCTGTTTGTTTTTGACCCTCAAGCCCCATTTGCCCACTTGCCGGAAAGGTATGCCCGTTGGATCCTTGACTCTCTATCAATCAAACCTAACCACTCTTTATAGCGTTGATTCATCTTCTCTGCTCAAGCCAAGCTCCTGCAACTGGCCTTGTGGAGCCAGATCCAGGCACACTTGGCTGGCTGCAGTGCTTTTTCATCTTCTTTCCTGCTTAAGCCAGCTTTTGGCTCACTAGCCTTTGGTCCTGCAGCCAGCCTCATCGAGTCAGATCCAGGTATGCTTGGTTGGCTGCAGTACCTTTTCTCCGTCTTTTCCCACTTGAGCCAAGCTTTGGCTCACTGGTCCTTGGTCCTGCAGCCGGTCTTGTTGAGCCAGACCCAAGCATGCTTGGCTGGCTGCAGTCCATTTTTTTTCACACTTGACCCAAGCTTTGGTACCTCCACTTTTGATCATAGACCACATGACCTGGTACCCCCCCTTTAGAGACTTCCTTGGGGTGGCCAGTGCAACAGCTGCATAACTTATTAGCTCAACAGCTCCCCAACCCATGCCCACATAGGAACTGCAAAGACACCACAAGCCTTGCTTTACGAGCACGGCTACTGTCGCTTTGGGAACATGGGGTGCATTGTTTACAACCATTCACAGCCCCTTGTTCAGGACAAATACTTCATTCCTGGTTGGGTTGGGCATCTAAAGTGGTAATGAGCTGTTGTTAGCCAGTGATCCTTTTGATAGACAAAAATATGCCTTTATTCTCCTATTGTCCTCCTTACTATGCTGAACCTGTAGCATCTATAGCACATAGGAGCCATCTCACCCTAGTTGATCAAGTCATGCACCACATCTGTTTGATGGATTAATCCTTTTCAGAATATCTGGTATGCTTATCTTGCTCATTCTTTAGCTAGCTTATCACCCCAGTGGCTTTTTTCAGCTGCCTCATTGTGGCTCTCAGGGTGAACGGCCTATGTTTCCCTTTGAGTGCAGCACATAACTGAGAGTCATACAATAGCCTATTCACCACGAAGCAAGACAGATCCTGGTATGGCTTTTTTTTAAACCATGACATATGTTTAAAGGACCTACCTCTGTGTTTTGTCAGGGTGTTGAGTGAGCAAAGAAGCCCATCCCTATCCTTTGCTGGCTCAATCGTGATTGGGGCTCATGTGATGCTCCTCAAAAATATTGGGGATGGTCTTATCAACCATACCATAGGTAGTGTGGGTTTGTTTCAGCCAGAGCATATAGTTACCTTTGGTGGTAAGCAGATGGACAACTGACCCCATTCCTGATCCCTCCAAAGGTATACGCTGTTGTCTATTTCAAAACCCCCATTGATTTAGAGCACTGGGAATATTTCAGATGGAGAATCAACACAAACAAACCATTGCCCTGCTTACTTGGGTTTCTAACCTGATTAACCAGGCCTCTGGGCTCCTCTTGGTCAATGCCTAGGCTTGTCCTCAACTTTCATGACATCTTTGCAGCTGGTACAGTGGCTCAAAAAAGTGTCCCAATATTGGATTATTTTGGAAAGACTTGACATTTGAAAAGAAACCAGAAAGAATTAGCTATAATCTCTGCAAGGCCATTTATAGCCCTAATCCTCGCCCTAAATATAAGCTACTTATTATGTGATTTGGTTGTTATGGCATTGTAATATAACCATTTCAAAATGATATGTCATTGGGACACTTTTTTGACCCTGATATTATTGGCCATTATTTAGTAAATAACATAAGCTTTTGATAGATGCTATGCTTCAACCCTGAATTATTATGTAACTTACATAATCCTGAGTGGTATAAAAGGCAAAGATACCACCCAGGGAACTCCACTTCATCATAAGACCCATTTCTGCTTCTGCTAGAGCCGATATCCTTTTTCTCTTTCAATCTGGCCTTTCTAGTAGGCAGATATTCTCCCAAACTGGTTTAGAAAAGTCTACTGTTGCCAGGGCCATCAAAGAAATCCATCCAGGCAAGGAAAACATCAGATTGGAATGTCCTTCCAAGCTCTCTTCTGCTAATAAGAGGAAAATTGTCTCTAGTATTACCTCTGACAAGGCTGAAAATGCTGTTCAGGCAATCCATCTTATCAATTCTGCCCTCTTCTCTCCTGTCTCTTGCCAAAATGTTTGCAATGTACTCAAGTCTGCATTCCTCAAGGCTGTTGTCAAGAAAAAGAAGCCACTCCTGTCTATTAAGCACAAGAAAAACAGATTGGCCTTTGCTCTGAGGTATCAACATTGGACTGTGGAGGACTGGACTAGGGTTATCTGGTCAGATGACACCAAGGTCAACAGAATTGGGTCAGATGGAAGGAAATATGTGTGGAAAGTGACAGGAAAGTTCCTATAAGACAAGGAAGTACAAGATACAGTAAAGTTTGAAGGAGTTTCCTTGATGGTTTGAGGATGCATGGGATGGAATGGAGTGGGAATCCTTGCAGAGGTAGAAGGCAGGATGAATGCTGAGCAGTATGTCTCCATTTTGGAGAATAATCTGCTTCCCACCATGGACAATTCTGGAATTCCTAAGGAGAGCATTATCTTTCAACAAGATAATGATCCAAAGCACACCTCTAAAAGGGCCCAGGAATGGCTGGAATCTCAAGGAATCAAGGTCCTTGATTGGCCAGCACAATCCCCAGATCTTAATCCTATTGAGCATCTCTGACAAATCCTCAAAAAAAGCTCAATAGCCATGCAACACAACCTAGAGGGGTTTGGGAGCTTTGGGAGAGAATTGAAATGGAATGGGGCAAGATAGAGGTTGAGGAATGTCAAAGCTTGATAGAGAACATGCCTAGAAGGCTAGAGGCAGTGATAAAAGCAATGGAAGGGCATAACAAATACAAAAATTGTAGAATAATAATGTTGCTCAAAAAAGTGTCCCAATGACATATCATTTTGAAATGGGTATATTATGATCACATGACAATTAAATTGCATGATTAATAGCTCATATTCAGGGCAAGGGTCAGGACTATTAATGACCCTGTACAGTTTATTGCTAATTTCTTTTGGTTCTTTTTCAAATATCAAGTCTTTTCAAAATAGCCCAATATTGGGACATTTTTTTGAGCCACTGTAAGCTGTTGATTCCCAGTTGTGTCATGTTCTTGCTTAGGCCAGGCATGTGTTATGGCATCTAGGCCAAATCCATGAACAGCTTGTATATTCATTCATGGGTAATGTTATTCTGTTTGGGCCTTTCTTTCTTATCACCCATGTTGCATTTTAGATCACAGCAAACCTGGCAGTACTTGGATGGGATTGCGAGGTTTGGGGGAGCTCCTGTAAATCATATCATCTATGTATTTAAAATCAAAGGCTTGCATCCACCCTGCTATACATTCCTAAGCCAGCTCACTCTTGAGTCATTCCAAATCTGAGTCATGCTAAGTCACACATCTCCAAAGGTATCCATTTCAGCATCCTCTTTTCTACCTGTGGCATTTTCCCTATGTTTTCTCTTGGTGATGATCTGGTGCTTATAAATTCTTTGAGGTGCACTTCTCTCCATGGTCATTTCTTATTTAGCTATGTGCCTCTGCAACCTTTTTCAAACACTATTGTTTTTTAGGTGCAATTGTCCCTAAAAGGCCTGACTTTTTTTTCCACCCCTGGCTTTTTTTAGATGCTGTTTGACTTTGCAGCTGTCTTCCAGCTTAGGCATACCCAGCTTGAGCCATGCATCAACAAAACCCTGCAGTGGGAAGCTTCTCATGTCCTCTCAGGACAGTGTGACCATGAGAGTGGCTTCATAAAGAGACAGCCCAATTTATCTCAGACGTCCGTTCCTTTCACTCTCGATATTGGCTTATTGACACAATGACTGACAGGCAAGAAGGCTGCAGATAAGCTCCACAGGCAAAGGAAATGGGCCTTGTATTGGGCCGAGTGCCCAAGCATGCCTTTCTTTTCAAACTCAAAAAAATACAAGGCCATCAACCTCATCATTATCAACTTTGATGCTGACAAACTGTCTGCTGCCAAAGAGGCATTTGTCAGCCAGCATTAATGCTGTGACACCTCTCACAAGTGGACCTTGAGGGAGCTGGTCGCAAATGGATATGTAGTTTTGGAGTGGTGCATTTTTTTCTGTATATGAGTCACATCTCTCATTCTTCTTAGAACCCCAAAGGCAATTATCAATCAGGAAGACCGTGTAATGGCCATACTAGCAGGTCAACCACAGATTGACGATTGGAGCTATGTCCATTCACAAATGTCAGCTCTTTTTAAACAAATTGGTGCTCACTCTCAAGGTCCTTACAAGGAACAACAGGGAAACTTCATTTCCTTATCAGCCAGCATATCTTACAGAGGGAGTCAAATGCTAAACTCCTGCCTCAAATGCTCTCAATGTCACTGAGTCATGCCTCTAGGTCCCAGGGAACTTTGTCCACTTGCCATGGGAGAAAATAGTCATCAAGAGATTATCCCAGAATCCAAGTTTTATATGTGCTGCTAGGTTCATGAGCAGTGTGTCTTTTTTTGATTCTTCTTGCTGTTTCATTATCCTGTTTTAGGCTGTTTCACATTTTATGCCCCTAAGTTGTTTAAAGATTACCACAAAAAGCTAATGACCCTGTGTGAAAACAACCCTTGGTTGAACAAACTGTTCAAAAACAGTGTTTTTCCCACATACACCTTCAATTGTGGTGCCTATGTCATGACTTTGGAACATGTCAACAGCATGAATGTCCCATATGATCTCTGTGCCATATTTGGCTGTGGATTCTATGATCCAATGCTCGGCAAACATCTTATTTTATTTAACCTCAATCTCACTATCCAATTTCCTCCCAGCTTCATTATCCTTGTATCCTCCAGGACTATCTGCCACGACAACACTGCCATATAGCCTCATGAAATGAAACAGTCATTCACCCAGTACTATCCCAATGGACTACTTCATTGGGTTGCTTATGGTTTCAAGCCAGTAAAGGTCACATCCCCAGATGTCCAACAGCATTTTCAAAAGATGCATCAACAGCATCAGAAGCATGATGTTGGCCTCTTCTCTAGGCTGCAAGAGCTGCATGATGATAAGGTGTGCATATTTGGGCTCAGAGATACTGATTAGTTTCTTCAATAGTGTGTAACATATATAGGCATGTAACTTGGGCTACACCCATTGCTGGTGTCAGTTTTTAAAGATGAGGTCTTTTCCTATTTTGGACCCACGAACCCAGCTCATATAAACAATTGCCCACCTTTCATTCCACATGTCCCCCTCCAAACCCTTGTCTAGCCCATTGGCTACAGAAGAGAGCATTTACTTTGCCTCACCCTCCTTTTCCCAGAGGATAGAGCTCTCCTCTTCCCCCAGGCATCCTTGCCCGCTCATTTCTCCCTAGCATCGCTGTTACGGTCCGGTACCGTCACAGAGTCTTTCCAAGACTTATCTGTTTCTTTTTCGTGTCACGTGACACTTTCTCATGCATACTTAGACATTCGAGTCACGTGACCACTCTAGACCTTTGCACAGTCTTGATGGCTGTACACCTTATGTCATCAGATGAGTCACTATGACTCACTCTGACTCCTTATCTATGACGTCACCTTCTTTGTGACTCATAGCTTCCCTTCCATTCCACACAGCCCTGGAGGCTATGTGATCCTTTATCGCCATTGGCCCATCCACGACTGCTCAGTCATGCTCTTGGCATGCTTACTGATGCGTCTTTCTGCCATTGGACGATTCCCCTTTGCTCAGTCATCCTTGACTCATACCGAGTCATGCTGACTGATGCGCCTATGATACATTATCGCTATTGGACGATAACGCTTTCTATTTCATATTCTACGGAACCCTGCGTCCCTTAGGGCACAGGGCTTGCTGGTTACGGATACGGATTTCCGATCCTGCCACAACATGTACATACCGTAGAAAGTCTATATAAGACCAGGGATTTCTAGCACTGGATCACCAGTCTAGTTCTCCTCGGAGTTTCCCCTCAGATCCTCCTCAGAACCACTAGGGTGAATCCTAGTGCAAGCTGGTCTTTGGACTCCACTAGTGTCCGTTTCCAACACTAGTGTTCCTACCATTATCCTATTGGTCTTTCGCCTCTACGTGTCCGCCTAGAGTCCTTTACTGGATCTTTGGGTTGTTTCAATCGCTGATGTTTCCAACAAAATTTCCAGCATTGCTTATGCAGTCTAGCAATGCATGTTTCATATGAACAGCCATTGCATTGCATGTTATTTTCTCTAGCACAAACATCCCATCAAAATCATCCTGTTATGTTTTCTTTCTTTTTATTGAACCTACTTTTCTTTTCGCTTGATTACTCATCCCATCCTCACCATCATCTATTTCCTTTACATCTCCCACTTGCCCTGTAATCAAGCTTGCATCCCTCACACAGCTTTCTTTCATTTCCACTTTTCCTTCGCCCTTATCTGCACCTACTCTAAACTACCTTGGGTTATATATAAATTCAATGTTGATACCTTGTAAGACTAAGCTAGATCTTACTTTTCGACCTGTACCCAATCACTCTCTTGCTCTTCATCTTAAAACCTTGAAGAGCCTGAGTGTCACTTAAAAACATCTCCTCACCCCTGAAAACGTTTTGTCTCCATCATCTCAGAATCTCCCTGATGACCATCCTTGTCCATTGTACAAGAAGGGATTACCTCTGTCAATGCCTGACTCCAAATCTTTAATCTTGTGTGCTAAGTCTCTTTTGCCTACCAAAGGTCTATGTTCACCTCCTAACCACAAACTGAGTGTAACACATCCTCATGCACCATCTAGGAGGTTATTGGAGAGAGTATGATAGGCACGCCAACGATGTTTACCATTGCCCTTGGGACTTGGTCAACCACTCTAACTACTATCTGTTTTCATCCCAAGTCACTGCATCTTTGAGATGTAGTGAATCTGGCAGTGGTGGCTGGTTTACATGCTCCCATTGTGCCAAGCTGCCCAACAAACACTCCTATCACCAGCACTGCACTTATAGGAAAGAGGTGTTTATCTTGGCATATCTTATCTGGCAAAACACCCCCACCTGTGACAGTGTCCTCTCTTTCCTTTGTAGCAACAATGTCCCAGTTTCTGACTTTCAGGACAGAAACAAGTATGCTAAATGATTAGGAAAGAGTTCCGGCAAGATTAACCCAAAGGTGAACAATGTTCATATCTTCACCATCACATACCATCAGCTCCATTCTGCAAAGCTGTTCCCAAGATAGATCTCTGTCTATATGTATTAAGTTTTGATCCCAGCTGTTTTCTCAGTGTCCCCTATGCTGATGTCAAGGATGTGGTTGTTTACAGGAACAAAATAATGCTTCAATCAAGCTTGAAAATCTGTCATTTCATTGCATAAGTGGCTGTTTTGATGTTGGAAAAGGGCTGTTAGAGGTTGGTTGGGGCTTACTAGATGACATTTGATAGAGTCGATGTGGCTTAGGGTGTTTATTCTCACAGAGAAAGTTCAGGCTGAATTTTCCCACCCTGTTTTTGAGTCACGCCTTCCTCTTTTAGGCATGAGTTGTACTATTTGTTTTGTATTGTTGTTACTGCTAAAATTTTATCTCTGCTCCCAATCAAGCACCTGATGCCAGAGTGGCAGCTTTGTATGTGCTGCCAGGTTCATGAGCAGTGAGTTCTATCCTATGCTTGCCCCATTTTCTTCACCTTTTTCAATAGGCTGCTTCACATTCTATGCACCCAAGCTTTATGCATACTATGTGCAGAACCTCAATGCATTGCTTGAAAACTATGCCCACTTGAAAAAGCCTTTCAATGGCAGCATCTTCCCCACCTGTACCTTCAACTGTGGTGCCCATGTCATAATACTGTAGCATATTGACAGCATGAATGTGCGCTATGGCCTTTGTGCAATTTTCACATGTGGCTCATACAACCCACACAAGGTGGTCACCTAACCTCCATCTTGTTATTCAATTCCCCCCTGGCTCCACAATCCTTGTCTCATCTGGCATTATCTGCCATGGCAATGTTGTCATTCAGCCTTACAAAACAATAAGGCAATCTTTCATCCAGTACTGCCCAGGTGGGTTACTTTGCTGGGTCACCTATGGATTCAAGGCAGTCAAGGAGGTATATGCAAGTGTTTGGAAGCATTTTGAGGAGACACATGAGCAGCATCATGAACATGCTGTTAGCTAGTTCTCCAAGCTACACAAACTGCATGATGATAGGGTGCACACCTTTGATCTCAACAGCCGTTGTTAGCTTATTGAATAATGTATAGCTGTATGTGCATCTTACTTAAATCTGTGACTCATTTCATGACACTTGGCCTAACAGAGCACCAGTATGCTAGTAGGGTTACAATGCTACTCATGTAGGCACTCTATTATGCAACCACCCATGTTATGGCTGCATCTTTTCATGGTCACCTTTAAGTCAATGCTGGTTTTCAGCATTGCAGTTGCCATGCATCATTGCTAGGTCAAGGTTGAACACAAGCCTACCAGCTATTTACCCCCCTCAGGCTTGGTTTTGACTGTTCAAGAGCTAGGTTGCTATTCAACCCATCATCTGTTTTATTAATGCACCTGCTACTTGAATGGTTTCCCCATATGTCTCAACCAGTTATGCTAAAACAACCCTAAAGCAATACCAAGAGGTAGTGCAAGAAGATAATAGGTCCTCAAAACCAAGAACTAAGACTAGGGGTGGGCAGGTATCAAACCCAAGGAAATAAGGATGAGTCATCATAGCTCAAGATAATCCCATGCTAGAGGCAACCACACAAGGGTCCACTCTATGACCTTAGGGAAAAACTCCAAAAGAACTAGACTGGGAATTCCAGTGCTAGGCTTCTGGCTTTATATAGCCTCAAGCTATGTATGTACATGTTTGTATCTAATCTAAAATACATCTATATAAAGATAAATAGCCAGGCATCATATTCTACATGAGGCATGGAGATTAAAGAGGGTATGATGCACCAGGCATCAAAATGAAAAAGAAGGATACATGAAATGAAATGCATGCTACAACAGCAGGCTGTGGCAGAATGGAAGCATATAAGGTTTAATAAGTATCATAAAGGGGCATATGAAGGAGATCCAAGGGGCAGTGCATGAATCTAGGATCTAAGAGTTTAGAAGTGCACAGCACTAGGCATGAGGCATGTACATGTAAACGGAGATTAAAAGAAGGAAATTAAAAAGAAGGCTGTGCAAGAGGCTAGATGCACAGCATGGAAATTAAAAGAAAGGCTGTACATGAGTCTAGATGTACAGCTATAGGATATAAAGGATTCTAGATCCTTTGATAAGGATAAGATATTAGATAAGATGAGGATAAGATCAGCTAACCTGATCTGATGCAGCAAGATATGATAAGAAGTCTGATAAGAAGTCTGATAAGAAGATAAGATAAGGTCAAGAATGATAAGAATAAAGGAAAAAAAAAGTGTTATTTACTCTTAGGTTCAGCAGTAACTGAGTCTTGTTCAGTTAGCATAAAATGCAACCATAATATATGCCCACCACAAGTGTCAAGGCTACTCTCCCTGAAGTTGTTAAGTGGCCAATGTGGCTCTAATAACACACCCATGCTAGCTACTTGTGTAGCCTGCTCTAATCCTTGCACAGCTCAATAGGGCTTTGTTCCAGCCCAGTCCACCCCTGATCAGACAAAGACCTGATCATTGACATCATTACATCATGTAGGGAAAAGCACCCCAAGGACTGGCAATGCTGGATTACTAAAGGGCCACTTTGGCAGAGTGAGCTGAAGTGCTTGACCTGGGCAAGATCATCAACATACATTTCACTCAACCATAGTCACAATAGGTATGGGTCACCTCCTTGGCCTGTTTTCATCATGCACATCTCTTTGGGGTTTGCTAAATACTCCATGTCTTATCACGCTATCATACCTCAACACCTTCCTTTTACAATGTCTCCAATCAACCATTTCTCTTACAAATGCACCCCAGAAGAGCTCTGCCACCTTAACAAAGATGATGATTTGAAATACATTGAAGGCAGGATCTATATGGTTTGTCCCCCTTCCAAAAGCATCTACTACATTCTCCTGGAAGTTGCCAGTGACCTCACTCCCTGTCATTTCTTTGTGGAAGCTCCCTACAGCCATGCCATCATGTTTCACTCCCATAAGAAGATCCTGCTTTCCCTCCAGGGTGTCAGGATGGATGAACAAAAGGAATCCAGCCATTCTTTCTCACTTTCTATTACATTGCACTTTCCTCACTGCATCATCCTCAAGTATGTGACTGGAATAAATGCAGGAAAGATAATAGACATGCACAAGAGTACATCTATAATCAATTGTGGGCTGTGCTTTTTAATCCTCCTGTTATACAGGAAGTGCCTGTGAGTAGTATGACCTAGGAAGCATTCAGACCATATCAAAAGTGCCTCAAACAGATGCTACCCCCATAAAAAAAAGCACACCAAGACAGTTAGCTTTAACCTGCCTCCTTTTCAAGCCTTAGCCTCAACCTCAGCTGCTCCATATATGTGGTCTTCTTAACAAATAATTGACAAGAAGCCTGATTGCTTATCAAGAACAAGACTGCAAAAAACAAAAGAACCCACTTGTCATAACACAAGTGAGTCAGTCATTCTCTGATGTGACACATCCATCCTGTTATGTAAATGCAGCATTAAGCTCCCCACCCAAGCCTGATGGGTGTGGCAGCAGTGAGTCACACCCATTTCTTGATTCTGATATAGATCCAACAGAAACAGGCCCCCTGGTCAACCTGATCCATCCCTGCTTTTCAGGCATTGTGCCATCCTCAAGCCCCAGTTTCACTCCTCTCAGTGAGCTTCAAAAAGGTAATATGCATGTGAATGTCATTGGTGTTATTACTGTTATTAACCCTGAAAGAAAAACCAAGACAAACAGTTGGTCAATCATGTATTCCTTATGTCTTGGTTAGCCCCATGAAGCTTCTTTCAGAGCTGTATCATTCCTTTAGCGTTGTTAATCTATCTATCATTGATTCCAAGGTGCAGGGCTTTGTCATCAACTTTTTCCAAAAGAAACACATGCAGTGGTTATTCCAAGTACAAAATGGTGATGTTGTTATTCTATGCAAGCTCAAGATTAGCCAGAAAGGGTTTGCAACCCTGAATTATACCTCACCTAATCCCATCCATTGGGGTCCAATGCCAGAAGAAACTTCTTGCTCAGGGCAAGCCTGCAGATCAATTGGAACTTGGTTCTTCTTGGAAGGATGGCAAGCTTGACAGCTGTTTTTTCAAGTACTGGTTAGGCAGAGGATGCCCTGTTGGACTGCATGAATCTGACCTTTGCGATAGCAGTGTTCCAGCATAGTTTGTTCAAGCCAATTTTTTCCCAACTCTACTTGGCATACTTTAAGTACCCCATTTAATTATCTGATAGCCTGACTTTGCAATCTGTTTCTACAGCTGCAAATATTACTACTGTCCGATACTGCAATGAGCACCACCAGGGTCAATTCCATGACTCATCTCCTGATCTATTACCCAGTCATAGCTTGACCATCTGCTTACACAGGCCATGCAGATGTTGCATGACTACCTTGCATCACCATTCCTGCTTCACACCCCTGCTAACCTCTTAACCAAGCCCTTGTTGGCATCTGCATCCTATCCACTGGATTTTTTCTTTCTACACACACTATGGTTAAAAAGGCTTCTAAAATGACACTGGCAAAGGCAAGTCCCAATCAACAGTTTATTCATCCACTCATCAAACCAATCTAGTACAAGCATCACTGTACTCTCACCAATGCTCATCAATGGAGGTGTTGAGACAAGCTGTAAAATCCTTGCTGTTCCTAATCAAGTTGTTCAACCAATCCTGTTCTCAGACAAGGCCACACACTCGAGGAGTGTAGGGCTTGGTGCTCTCAATACCAGAGGCAATACTGGTGACCTATGCCACTCAACCCCCTATATTGCATGTTATATACTATTTTACAGCATGCAGAAAAAAACACTGGCAGATGATAACTCTGTGCCATGGCCTTCTTCAAGAAACTGCAGGTAAGCTCCACTTCCTGCACTGTTGTTTTGCTGACTGCTAATAGTATTACAAAGGGAAGGCTATCCAACCTATGAGCCAGCTGGCAGAGGTGTCAAACAACAGTCCCAGCGCTTGCTGATAAGTCACATCCTATGTCTACCTGCCTTCTTTTCTGATTGCATTCCAGAAGATATTGCAGAATTAAGGGCAATAATAATCAGAGCCTGCAGAAGTCCACACTCTTCCAACTGAAACCCATTGCTAACAAGGTTGTGGGAGGCGGGTGCCCTACATCAATTTGCACACTCTCAATCTGGCTCACATTTGAAGTAGATTGAAAACCCATCTTTTCTGGTTGTATTTCTTACCAAAATGCAAAAGACAAGCTGCTGCACCCACCGATGGTGATAAAGAAGGGTATTCTAAGCCATGTCAGTGGGTTCATTTAAGCCCAACTCAATCCAACCCCTAAGTACATTGCAGAAAGCATGCCAGGTGCATTGAGTCATCTGGCAGCAAAAATGAAAAGAACAGTGGCCACAGCCTTAAAAACTGGAGGGGCAGCAATGAAGAGCAGGAGGGAAAAGAGCATGACAGCAAGGCAGGCAAGCAAGACAAAGGATTAGGAACCTGGCACAGCACCCCTCAATGAGTCACACCATCTTTCTACACCCTTTCTTTTCCAGCTATAATGCAGAAGGTCTTGTCAGGTCAAGGCAAGTTACAATCAAGGCGACCAGCAGGAGTTACACAAGCTGCCTCAGTAAATATGCATGCTTTCAACCCAACATCATTAACTAGGCTGCAGAAGGTGCAATCAGCATGCTGAGTTATCTGATGATGACGATGACACTCTCAGCTATAATTTCAATGACAGTAACCCTGTTCAGCATGGTGTTAACTGGGGCAGAGAGAGAAATGGCTGGAATTACAATGATGAGAGTCAGAAAGAAGCTGCAGAGTCATGTTTCTCTAGGTATGTTCTGCTTCCATTGTTACGGTCCTACCGTCACAAGACTTAGACATTTCTTTTTCTTATCTTATCTTATCTTATCTGGTCACGTGACTGACCATCTAATCTAATCTTCATCTTATCTGTTAAGTTTCACCTTCATAACAGTCAAGACTCACGTCCTCTGACTCTAAACACTAAGGCTATGCTTTTAGAGACTCATGCCCATTTGGTGCCTTAATAATTCCTTATTTAGTTATATTATTCCCACGGTTATTTCCGTGCTGTGCATGACTTCCCTTTCATTTCTGTCCTATGCAAGGCTATGCCTCACAGCCCTTATTCATTTCCGCTCCTTCGTTTCCATTCCTCACAGCCTTGAAGGCTATACTTAATCTCTGCCTTGATGGCTCTCACGAAGGCAACCCCTGACCGATAGGGCACAGGGTATGACTATATACGACTACGTATCTATAGATTAGGTACAAACATGTACAAACCCTAGAGTAGTATATAAACCCCAAGGGCTAGACGGATAATCTCCAGTCTAGTTCTCTTGGATTTTCCCCTCGAGATCCACTCAGGAGCACTTTGAGTGTTCACTCCTTTTACTTCTTTCCTAGTATCCCTGGTGTTTGCCTAGAGTCTCATTAGAGATCTTTGGGTGTTTCATCCATTCTCTCCTGTTCCTAACAATGCTCCAGAAAAATGCCTTCCAAACATGCTGACAATAACAACAGTGAAGATGAACTAGAACAAGACAGCATGTTGAGTTGTGGACATGGAGCAGGAGAGGTGACTGAGGTTATCAGCAGTGAAGAGGAGCTGCAGGTAGAACAGCTCAAGTAGAATAAGTCACATCTCCCACATGTCACGGTCCGGTGAGCCACCAAGCTTTCAAACACAATTTACTTGCTCAGCACCTTGCAAAACAATGATTCCTTATGTTGAGGCAATCAGAACCAGTGACAGCGATGGTGGAAACAACTGCGATGAAGATATTGAGAAAGATATTAGAACAGCTGGATGGGATATCACACAGCTGGAGTCCAGTGTCAGAAACTATATTGGGTAGCTAGAATGTGCTACATACCTGGAGTCCAGTGTCAGAAACCAATGAGAAGAGAAGGACACTGGACTCGAACATCTACAGGACGAATCAACAACAACAAACAATAACAGATGTGCCACAATGTGGCACAGCACTAAAGTCCTTAGAAAGCGCACCAAATGGTGCACAATCAATGTAGCTAACAGAAGAGTCATGTCCAAGGCAAGGTCTGTCCCTTTTCTACCTTGTTCGATATCTAACAACATTGCAGACTGATTCCTCCACCTATCAGTGAAGTCAATGATGACAAGGAGCAGGTAGACCAGCTTGAGGATGAGCCATCCCATATGGACAGCACCCATGTGTAAGCCATGCTCTTTTCTATACCATTTTTCAGCAAGCCAATGCCACTAGTGAGGGTGATAAAGGCCTGGCACCACAGGTCCACAGGAAGGGTGTTGGGTCACAACATCCATCTGTTTTATGCTCATCTCTCCCTGGCTGCATATTGGCAACTGTTACACTCGGTCCATGGTTAGGTTGCGAATGTAAACCTTCAATAGGTAGAGGGAGCTTAACATGTAGGGTCAAGGATTCTCGGGTCAAGCATTGACAAGGGGGACTCCTCTTGGTGCAACGGACAAGGACAGTCATCAAGGGGATTCCTGGATGATGGAGATGATGGATTGCAAGAAGAGAGGCCCAAAGCAATAGGTCAAGAGGGTCAAAAGTGAGAAGGGACTTTGAGTGATACTCAAGTCTTTCTGAGTTTCAAGATGAGAAGAAGGAGTTGTATACAAGTAAGAAGGTAAGATCTAGCTTATTGTTACATGGTATTGATGTCGAGTTTAAGTATGACTTGAAGTGGTTTAGGGCAAGTGTGGATACAAAAAAGAGAATGAAAAAGAAATGAATATGAGATTATGTGGGGGATGTAAGCTCAATTACGGAGTAAGTGGAGGGTGCAAGAGGAACGAATGGTGTGTTGGAATCATTGATTGGGCACTCAGTGCCACCATTTTCGTACTTAGAGTGTTGTGCCACATAGTGGCACATTGTTGTTGTTATTGTTTATTTATACCTCGCTCCTACAGTAGTCAGAGTCCACTGTCCATCTTTTCCCCAGTTTCTGACAGTGGACTCCAGGTATTTCGCATCTCCTACTACTTGCAATACAGTTTCTGACAGTGGACTCCAGTTGTGACATCCAGCTGTTTAACAGGTTATGAGCCCTGCCCTTTGACCTCTGCGCTTCAAGTGTTACAGCCACACGAAATTTTCACCAGCCCTGCCAGTACTCCTTCTCCGCACTCATCCCTTGCGTTTTGCACCAATTCTGCCCTCATGTCGTCCGAAAACCACCACCACCGCATTCAGCCTCTCAATGGCAAGAACTACACTACCTGGAGCGAAGAAATGAAGGCTCTCTTTCACTCCAAAGGCCTCTGGCGCCTCGTTGACGGCAAGGAAACACGCCCCACCACTTCTGGACCAGAACAAACGGTCTGGGACATCAAACAGGACAAGGCAGCTGGCGAGCTGATGCTCAATGTCGCCCCAGACCAGCGAGTCCATATCAGAGCCAACCAGGATGACCCCACTAAGGCCTGGGCTGCACTCAAAGCGTTCTTCGTGCAGCAAAAGGCCAGCAACCGCTTTGTTGCCTATGACGAGTTCTTCAGTATCCGGAAACGGGCCAAGGAGTCATTGCCTGTGCTTGCCGCGCGAGTAGAGGAGTCCATGGCGAGGATACAGGACTTACGCAGCTTGACCTTCGACATCAAAGCTCTAGATGACGAGCTCACCTGTATGGCCAGGATTCGGGCCCTAGGACCCAACGATGTGCATTTTACGTCATCCCTGGCGCTCCTCACCGACTTGGACAAGGACAAGGTGAAGAACGCGTTCCAGACGGAGGAGATTCATTGCCAAGCCCGTCCTGACACCGTGCCATCCACCACAACTGACTCAGCACTCTCTGCATCGTCTTCTGCCTGCAAATGCCCTCCCAACACGCCTTGTTCGTTCTGCGAGAAACTGGGCCACTGCCAATGCAAGTGCCACTTCCTGCAGCGCGCAAAGAGATACCACAAGTGGAACAAGAACAAGGATAGGAAGGGGGAACAGGCCCAGGCTGCCAATGGGCCGGGGGAGTCCCAGGAGGTGGTAGAACGGGCTGGAAATGCAAGTCTTCGTTCCAGTGACCCCTTTGATCCCCTCTCGCCGCTCCTGCTCGATGCTGACCACGACTGGAATGCAGACTCGGGGGCCACTTCTCATATGACCCCCCATCGCCACTGGCTGCGCAATTACAGCCCCAAATGCGTCCCTATCAAGCTCGCTGACAATACGGTCGTGTATTCTGCCGGAGTGGGGTCTATGGTGTTCCACCCAGTCATAGATGGAAAAAGGTGTCGAGCGGTCGAGTTTACAAATGTTCTGCATGTCCCTGATCTTCGCAACAACCTCCTTGCTGTGCTATACCTTACCTGGAATGCATCATTCGTTGTACACATCAACGCGACCCAAATGTGCTTCTCTCGCCCGCCAGGACCAGCTCTTTTCGTCGCTAGCATCAACACCCACAATGCGGCGTTCTTGGACGGCACTACTGAGGCAGTGAACGAGTATGCCAACCCTGCAACGACGGTTGCGCTTGATTTATCACTCTGGCATCGCCAGCTTGCGCACCACAATTTTGCTGATGTGAAATGCCTCCATGATTGCAATCTAGTGACTGGCATGAAGCTCGACAGCAAGTCGTCGCCTGACCCAATCTGTGAACCATGCCTCGCTGGCAAGATGCATTCCAACCCATTCCCTACCTCACAATCTCGTGCCACGAAGCCTCTGGAGCTCGTTCACTCGGATGTCCATGAGGTACCCTACCGAACATTCTCTGGATATCGCTACTGGGTGACATTCATTGATGATTACTCGCAGTATCGCTTTGTGCTGCCCATTCGAGCGAAATCGGATGTTTTCGACGCATTCAAGCAGTTCAAGGCGTTTGCAGAGAACCACACGGATTGTTGCATCAAATGCCTGCGAGACGACAAGGGAGGCGAGTACATGAGCAAGGCCATGCTCGAGTTCACCCAGGAGTGTGGCATACAGCGCCAGCACACAGTTCGTGCGCGCCCTCAGCAAAACGGAGTGGCAGAGCGTGCCAATTGAGTTCTCGCTGAGCGCATCACTGCCATGTTGAAGGAGTCAGGCCTGGCCATGGCATTCTGGGGTGAAGCGCTTGCTGTGCTCGTCCATGTGTGGAATCAATGCCCCACCAGCACTGTCGACAATGCCACCCCCTACAAACTATGGCATGGACACAAACCCGACATCTCGCACCTCAGAGTCTGGAGATCGACCGCATATGTCAACATTCAAAAGGACAAACAGGCTGCGCTGCGCCGTCACTGCGAGAAATGCATCTTCATTGGGTACCCGGATGGCTACAAGGGGTGGAAATTCTACAACCCTACCACAAAGCGCACGGTGATCTCAGAACGCGCTGATTTCGATGAGCGAACTGTCCCAGTAGTGCCAGCCACGACAACAGCCGCTCCAGCTCCAAAACACATGCAATATGTCGCCCCTGATCTCACTGTTGAGGAGGCAAGCAAAACCGACAATTCTGTGGTTCTACCTGCTGGGGGGGAGCCTGTTGCTGATGTGGAGCAGCAGGCAGCACCCCATTCGCCTCCAGCAGCACCTGTCACACCACCTCCAGCTCCTGCACCCCAAATCATCGAACCAGTGAGTCCCATTGGTATTGGGGCGAGACTTCCTCGTAGAAATCGCCAGCGACCTCGAGAATGGTGGAAGCTCAGCCCAGCTCAGCTCGTCAATGACTCAGACAACTCAGACGAAGAGATAGACATGGTGGCCACTTTCAGTGCATCGACGGCACACCCAAGGTCGTTTCGAGATGCTCTGCGACGAGAGGATGCAGACCAGTGGTGCAAAGCTGCGCTCAAGGAGCTGGACGCGCACAAAGAGAATGGCACCTGGACCCTTGTGCCTCGGCCCAAGGACAGGCCAGTCATTGGGTCGAGATGGGTGTTCACCAAGAAGTACCATGCTGATGACTCGTTCGAGTGATACAAGGGCCGTTTGGTTGCCCAGGGCTTCTCGCAGCATCCTGGATTCGAATACCTCGAGGTGTTTGCCCCCACAGTGCGCCTTCCCACTCTCCGCGTTATTCTCGCCCTCGCAGCGATTCATGACCTCCATCTGTGGTCCGTCGACATCTCATACACATATCTCAATGGCGAGATCGACTGTGATGTTTATATGAAGCAGCCAGAGGGATTTGCACACGGAGATCCGAAGGCCACAGTCTGTCTGTTGAAGAAGGCCCTCTATGGCACCAAACAGGGTGGCAACCGCTGGAATCTCAAGATGCGCACCACCCTGCAGTCGTTGGGCTACAAACAGACCTATTCCGACGCCGCTCTCTACATCTACACGAAAGGTGATGTCTGGATCATGCTCCCAGTCTTCGTCGACGACATGACCTTTGCATCGCCCTCTGAGCACACAATCAAGCAGGCCATCGCAGATCTGAACAAACACTTCAAATTGCGCAATCTGGGCCCAACCACTGAGATTCTGGGTATCAAAATCGATCGAGATCGTTCCAAATGGTCCCTCACCATCTCCCAGCGTCAGTATTGCCTTGATATGCTCGCACGCTTCAACATGGCCGACTGCAAGCCTGTCTCCACTCCCATGGACCCGGGCCTCTCTCTATCTCGTGAACAGAGCCCCAAAACCACTGAGGATCGCAATCTCATGCGCTCCGTTGATTACAGTGGTGCTATTGGCTCTCTCCAGTACTTGTCCTGCGCATCTCGCCCTGACATTGCCTTTGCAGTCAGCCAACTCGCCTCCTTTACCTCAGATCCTGGCGTAGCGCACTGGAATGCTGTCAAGCACATCTTTCGATACATCAAGGGCACTCTCGACCACGGCATCACCTATTCACCTGATC
>QFEI01006687.1:0-19730 GCA_003316145.1 Neoboletus magnificus | reverse complement strand
CTACATGAGGCATGGAGATTAAAGAGGCTGTGATGCACCAGGCATCAAAATGGAAGAGAAGCATAAATAAAATGAAAGACATGCTGCAACAGCAGGCTGTGTCAGAATGGAAGCATATAAGGTTTAATAGATACCATAATGGGGCATATGAAGAAGGAGATTAAAGGGGGCAGTGCATGGATCTAGAGTGCACAGCACTTTATCTAAAAGGGGAAAGATCTATCTCAGATAGATCTGCATAGGATCTAAGGGTCTAAGGGTTAAGGGGTGCACAGCACTAGGCATAAGGCATATGCATGTAAAAGGTGATTAAAAAAGAAGGCTATGCAAGAATCTAGATGCACAGCAAGGAAATTAAAAAAGAAGGCTGTGCAAGAGTCTAGATGCACAGCATGGAAATTAAAAGGAAGGCTGTGCAAGAGTCTAGATGCACAGCTATATGACATAAAGAAATCTAAATCCTGTGATAAGGATAAGATGTTAGATAAAAAGCGGATAAGATCAGATAACCTGATCTGATGTGATAAGATAAGATAAGAAGTCTGATAAGAAGATAAGATAAGATCAAGAAAGATAAGAATAAAGGAAGAAAAGTGTTCTTTACTTTTAGGTTCAGTAGTAACTGAGCCTTGTTAGGTTAGCATAGAATGCAACCATAACAGAGGTAGGTCATCTTCTCCTCAGGTGCTATAGAGTTGAGGATGGTGGTGTTGACCTCATGGACTTGTAGATTCCTAGGAGCAAGAATGGTGCAATTCAAGAAGTGCTGATCAGAAAGAGGTTGATTCTGGTCCCTGGCAAGGAGTTGTGAGTAGATGGCATTGATTAGGGATTCCATGTCATTACCACACCACATGTGGTCAGGAAGAATCAGATCTCCCTCAGTGACACCAATATGAAGAAGTTGCTGTGCCCAGGCATCAGATTCAGGATCTTCACCAAGCCTCATGTTTTGATGAAGATAGTAGACAGACATGCTTGCCCAAAGGTTGGAGTGGGTGAGAGTGGCAGGCACAATTTGTTCTCTTGAGCCATGCTGGATCACAGGAAGCATTTGCCTAAAGTCTCCACCAAACAGGAGAGTAATGCCACCAAATGGCTGGTTTCTATTTAGCAGATCATGAAGAGTGTGATCCACAGACTCCACCACATGATGATGCTGAGATCCTGCTTCATCCCAAATGATGAGAGATGTTTGCTGAAGTAGCTGGTGATTCAGATCATCCTTCTTGATGCTGCAAGTACTTTGTTCATGGCAGAAAATGGGGATCTTGAACCATGAATGGGCTGTACGACCACCAGGCAGCAGAAGGGAGGCCAGACCAGTGGATGCAACACAAAGCACAATGTCACCTCTTGCATGCACAGCAACAGCAATCAGCTTAGCCAGATAGATTTTACCATATCCACCACCACTGTGAAGGAAGAACATGGATCCATTGGAATTGATGACACTGTTCATGACTACATCATAGAGAGCCCTCTGTTGGAGATTCAAGGTAGAAAGGCCTTTGTCCACAAGTGCTTGCTGCTCCTGTCTGTCATATGCTCCCTGCTCATTAATGAGCTGGTTTCCCTGGTGCTGGTGCCAGTTGCCCTGTGGTATAGGCATGGATGGATAATCTCTCTCCAAGATTTTTCCATGTCTCCTGAGATCCTGGGCTATGAGATGCAAGCCATAATCATGGACTTGGTCCTGGGTGGGCTCAGGGATGTGGAGGGTATTGATCAGATAATGGTTGAGATCATCACAGAGATTGTTCTTGGCTGCCTCCCATAAGCGATGTGGATCCACAGGAGCACAATGGACCAAGATAATGACAAACAAACGGCGCAATTGATAGCCCATGGTGAAATGAGCAGCCTCCTGAAGACATAACAGCCATTCTCTGTCATCCTGCAACAGACCATGTGCACGACAGGCCTCTTTGAAGGATTCATGTAGATGGCCATTGACAGTGCACAGATCATCAAAGGAAGTGGCACCTGTGTGGAGAAGAGATCAGTGCTGAGTTGGATACATGTGATGAGCAATCTCACCCTTGACCACAGTAAGCAAAAGGCGCAAGTAGAATGCCTCTCCAGCAGTGGCAGGAATGGAGTACATGCGTCCAATGGCCTTGTATCTTCGACAAACAGTCCACACAGCACGTTGCTTGTTCCAAACAAAGCCCTTGGGAAACTCCTGGTAGAGATAGTCATGTGCACCAGCAGCAATGAGATCTGGATCCTGGTTTGCCTTGAACCATGCAAGCAGCTGAGTATCCTTGGCATTGTTGACAACCTCTTGCAAGTGGGCTTCAGCACAAAAGACAATGTTCTGGTGATCTGGGAGATGAACAGGAAGATGATAGATGGCTGGCTATTCCATGTGCATGGAGAACTCAAAGATGTTGTGGCAGGCTTGGGTGGAGGAGATGTATCTGGGATCAAGATAGTAGTGAATTTCATCATGACCCTCTGTCAGAAGGGTGGCATGATCAGGACCTTTGTAGATGTATTTGTGAATATATTTGATGGCCTTGATAGAGCCACAGACTTCCAGATTGATGTGACCATCAAACTGGACCATCAGCTCCCTGGGATGAGATACCACATGCTTGTTGTCAAAGAGATCCTGCCTCTTTTGAATAGTCCTGCCATTTTCAGGGCGAGCATAGTCAGGACAGTCATCCTCCTTGATGATGGTGTGAGGAGAGAAGGCCTTGGGAAAGCGCTTTTTGCAAATGTTGTTTTCAATACACCTCTGAGGAGAGCAAGGACCATGGAGCATGAATTTAATGATGGCAGCATGGAGTTGGGGATGGATCTGGGGATCAGGAATCTAGGCAGAAATGATGGCATCAATCTGTTCCATAACATGAATCTTGTCTGGCTCCTCCAAGAAGACCAGGAGATACATGTGAGGGAGATCACACTTTTGATATTCAATAGTGAAGACAAAACCAGCCACCTGGCCATAGTAGCCATTACAAATTTTCTTGAGCAAGGCTTGTTGTTTGGCATGGAAAACCCTTGTGACCAGATCAGGCCTATTCACAGCACTTTGATCTATTGTCATGGATGGTGGTCAGACTGTGGTCAGATGCATGTGAGAGAAAACCAACCTGAAGCAAATTCTGAGTAATCTCTGGCCAGCTTCCATTGGCAGTCATGGTGAGGAAAAGATCAGGCTTTCTATATTCATGACAGATAGCCAGAAAGTCCTGAAGGAGCTGCTGCATATAGCGAGGACTACCTTTGTGAGTGGAGGGAAGAAGCACACATCCAACCTAAGCCATATTTTGAACACCATCCTGAGCCATGCAGTCTTGCAATCCTTGATAGAGATCAGCCCTAAGTTTTGTCTGGTTGTTGGCAGCCCAAGTGAGATTGCACTGATCAATGGAAGCCCAAGCATCACAGATCAACTGCTGGAAGAGTCTACCACCCGTGAAGAGATTGGATGGTTCTATGTCCAGTGGATGCACATGCAGCCTATAAGCATACCAGAGGAGTTGGGTGACCCTCTTGGAGTGATGGGGATGGTGATCATTCACAACCTGCAATGAAATATCCAGATGCCAGCCTTCCTCTCCATATGGAAAGAAAAGAACATAGTGAAGAGGCAGATAGGAAGGATGGAGGTTGCTGATGCAATAAAGGCCACCACCTTGAAGATGAAGGATGATATCATGATCCACTCTGGCATCTTGAGAGCCATCACCAGGCACTATTGCAGCTAACTGCTCCACAGTAGGCAGATTATATCTTCTGGCATTCACACCTTGTTGAAGATGGAGTCTCATGCATACATTGGTGTGCTCCTCTGCAGGCTTGGCCTATATGGTTGCAATCATAAGCATGAGTGGATAATGAGAAATACATAGAGATAAACTCACCCTCATGATTTCATAGGCCTGTTTGTAGAGTGGAGCATATGGGTGAATATCCCTGAGAGTGGTATGCAGATCCAGCAAGATGCTGGGGTCCAGTTGAGGATTGCCTTGAACATGCTGATTGGTTGCCTCCTCTGAATCATGGATATAAAGCTGGGCAAATGAGGGCTGGAGACCATCTGGTGGTATGAGAGCACCCATGAGATGATGGAGTGTACCATGAATGCAGAATGATGCAGGCCCAGAACCTTGGATGGCTTCATTGTCCAGATCAACACCCATAAAAGTAAAAGCCAAAGTATTGTTGTATTGGCGAATCTTCTGCCTAAACTTTCTATGATCCTGAAGGTTATCAAAGAAAGCCTGAAGAACAGGTGGCCACAGTTGAATGGGAGAAAGATTGACCTGACCCTGAAGACAGCACATGCCAAAGCGAGGATTGTGAATTCCAGAATTGGAGAGCTTCTCAGAGATAAAGTGAAAAGCATGACAATTAGGGCATTGGATATTCAAGGGACTCAAAGAGTGGAGTTCAACAGGCTCAGTATATGGTCTTCCACCAGGAGGAATAGAATGGGGCAGATGAGAGGCAACAGAGTGGTGAGAACTGCTAGAGGAGCTAGAGCTGGAGTGATAAGAAGAGAAAGTTGAGCTGGCATCATGAGCACTGCTAGAGGAACTGGAGTTGGAGTTCTCATAATCAGAATCAGAATCAGAATCAGAATCAGGAGTGGATGAATGGCCTCTTGGTGATGAATGTCTGAATACAGAGAAAGCGAATGAAGAAGCACCAGAAGGAGGAGGGCAGGAGAATCAACAGGAAAATCAAGATCTGGAGAGGAAGATTTTGAAGCAGGATTAGATCTAACAAAATCTTAATGAATATGATGAGCAGATGCTTACTGTTGTCTTTGTTGATCTTGCTCATAATGTTCAGCAGAACTCTGATCATACTCTCCTAAGGCTTGAGAAAGCTGTTGCACTTGCTGAAGTGCTTGGTGCTCCTAGTGCTCATGCTCTTCTTGTTGTTGCTGTAATAGTTGTTGCTGCTCCTGAAGAAGTCTTTGATGATCCAACTGCTGTCTCTGCAAAGCTTGTTGCTGCTTTTGAACAATCCTTTGGTGATGTAGCTCCTGTTGGCACAATAATTGTTGCTGCACCTCAAAGACTCTTTGGTGATCTAGCTCCTGTCTCTGCAATGCATGTTGCTGTTGCTCAACAATCCTTTGGCAATCTAGTTCCTGTTATGCTTGGTCCAGGTAGGATTGAGCATAGACTTAGAAAGGCGGAGGGGCAAGGTGACTAAGTGACCATGGGACAAGGACTGGGCTTATGGGCCAGTATCCACACTTTGTGTGAGGATTCACAGGAGGAAGTCCAGACGCAGCAGATTGATGACAAGATAACCAGATGATAGTCTGGGTCAAGGGTTCAAGGTAAGTCTGGGCACAGCAGACTGTTGGACAAGGTATCTGGATGATGGTCTGGATCAAGGGTTCGAGGGAGCATCCACTCAAAGGTAGGACAAGGACCTTAGAAGCCTAGAGATTCTGAGTAATGAGGTATATTGCTAAGATCTAAGTAGGTCAAAGCTGAGGACATAGGATGCACTCCATTGGGTTTATATAAGACTGGAAGGAACCTAAAGGAGGAAAGTGGAACTGGGGCAAAGGGTAGTAATACAGGATGACTGAGGAACGACATCATGAGGGCATCATGGCAAAGGGTTATCTGGAGTCATGCATAGATGAGCAAAGTACTGAATGGAGTTCTGACAGCTTGATAAGAGGGTCTGGTGAAATGGAAGTGTGATCCGAGTGATCACAGTGACAAAGTGAAGAGCAAAAGGTGAAAGAAACATGTGACAAGTGGGAGAGAGGAACATGTGAGGGAAAAAGAAAAGAGTTGTAACATGGTCCAAACAGATTCCATCTATTCAAGGATATGTTCCTCATCAGTCCAAAGTGGGGAAGAGGAGGCAGATGGGGTAGGCAGATAGGATGTGTGAGGGGGAGAGTTAGTGGACTCTCTCATGTAACATTCTATGTTAGCAAGGAACTCCAACATCTCAAGTTGATGGAGGGCAATGATAAGCACTCCTTCTAAGTTGGCGTGGATCTGCCTGAGAAGGACTCCCCATAAGGCATTGTGGACATTAACAGTGGTGGCGATGGCAAGGTTCTCAATGTGACAGGTTTGCATGTATGCCTTGTAGAGGAAGTAGAGGGGGGAGCCCATATCAAGGTGGGCGGAGATGGGGATAGCAAGGTGTATATCTCTGAGGTGGAATCGTAGTCCACTGATGACAGACTCATCTGGGAAATCATCCTGGAGTCGGTGGGCAGCTTGTGATACATCGATGGCCAAAACCGCTCCCTCCAGATTAGCAATCAAGGTGGGAATGTTCTCTTCAGCCATAGGGGAAAGGCTCCGACTGGATGGTGGAGAGGGGGGACCATCAGAGTCCCTCTCATGTAGGGGGTATGTGAATCCAATTGGGAGGACTCGTGATTGGGTGGGTTCCATTGTACATCTGGTGGAGTGTGAGGATGACTTGGAAGTGGAGGAGAGATCTTGTAAACGGTAGCTACTGAAAGAATAGAATTTGAAATGGAAGATTTGGAATCAAGTGAAGAAGCATCAGAAGGGGTAGAATGAAATGTAGTGGAAACTGAAGAGTAGTTGGTCATATTTTGAGGGCAGATGGAGACGTCTAGAAGGCGGATGGGTGAGTCTTCTTATAGTTGGTGAGGGCAGACTTGGCATTTTTGAGATCCCATTCTGGGATCCAGGAGTCTTCTTCTGTGGAGTACCCTTTCCATTGGATCAGGTACTGGTGGTGTGATGGGGTGCCCTTGTGATGAAGGATCTTTTCAATTTTGAATTCCTCTTCTCCACCAACAAGGTCTGGTGGTGGAGCCAGGAAATTGGGTCCGTAAACTGTGTTTTCGTGGTAGGGTGACAAAAGGGAGGTGTGGAAGACTGGGTGAATCTTCCAGGTCATGGGGAGGCGGAGTCTGTAGGTGATGGGGGAAAGGACTGCGGAGCTGGTAAAGGGTCCTTTCCTCTTGAGCACAAACTTGGGATTGGCAATGGAACACTTCAGGTTTCTTGCCTCAAGCCAGACCTTGTCACCTTTCTTAAAAGGTCGGAAGGGGCAGTGGGAGTGGGAGGCCATGGTCTGGCGGGCTAGCGCATGAGCAGCCAGGGCTTCATTTCTTGTGGCAGATGGGCATTTCAGCTGGTTCTCCACAGTGGGGATATTCAATTCCGGGATCAATGAGGGTAGGACACAGGGTTCATATCCCATGATGAGATAGAAGGGTGACTGATGGGTGACAGAGTGGGGCCAGTGGTTGTGGGCAAGTTCCACATGGGAGATCTTCTGTGCCGAGGCAGTCAGATTACTTCCGCAGAAGATCTGGAGGTAGGTTTCAATTTGCTAGTTGACCCTTTCAGTCTCTCCGTCTGTCTGAGGGTAATAAGCAGTGGACAGAGAGAGGTCATAACTCAGGATCTTTCTGAGTTCTTTGGCAAAGGTGGAGGCAAACTGGGGGCCTCGGTTGGATATGACTTTGTTGAAAAGTCTGAAGCAAAGAAAGACCTTATGGAAGAAGAGGTCTGCAATTCCTTCTGCAGTGATGGCTTTCTTAGTGGGGCAGAGAATTACCTCCCTACTAAGGCCTTGGTCGACCACAACCAAGAGGGAATTGAAGCCGTCGGATAGGAGAAGGTCTGTGATCAGATCACAGGAGATCTGTTGAAATGGGCGGGACACGGCAGAGGAAATAGGGTGGAGTGGGGATGAGGTGGGGTGCGTGTTCGCCTTGTTTTGTTGACAGGTGGCACAACCCTCAACGTAGTTCCAGACATAGGTGGTGAGGCCAGGCCACCAAAATTCCACAGAGATGAGTTGGCGAGTTTTCAAGAATCTGGGGTGTCTGGCAGTTTCATGGTTGTGGCAGTGGTGAAGGATGTCATGGCGGAGGGTTCTGGTGGCTGGGATGTAGATCCGTCCTTTGTAGAGGAGGAGTCCATCAGAGTATTGCCAATCTGTGAGGTGGAAGGAGATTGCAGCCGGGATGTCCTCATTCATGGATTAAAGGCATTGGAGGACAAGGGGATCGCCTTGGGAGGCGGACATAACCATGTCATGGAGGGCAGTGTTGATGGCATTAATAAAAATTGATGGAGGAAGGAGGGTAATTCCTTTGTTGTCATTGTTGTTCACCAGAAGGAGATCTAGTTGGCAGGAGAGGGCATCCAGCCCTGCAAGTTGGGATCCAGGGACATGGATTATTTTAAGATCAAAATCCACAAGGTCAAGCATCCATTGGCATTGATGGCAGTTGAGATTCTGAGGGGACCGGAAGTATGTGATTTTTTATGATCTGTGAAGACTTGGATCAGAAAGGTGGATTCATGGAGATAGTGTCTCCAGGATTTCAATGCATGGATGACAGCAAGGAGTTCATGGTCATAGATATCATAGTTTCATTCTGCTGGGGAGAAGGATTGGGAGAGGTAGGAGCAAGGGTGCCATTCTCTGTTGGTATCCACTTGAAGAAGGATGGCTCTGGACACAAATTTCAAGGCATCCACAGTGATTGTGAAGGGGAAGGAGAAGTCCAGGAGATGAAGGACTGGTTTTGACAGGAAAAGCTGCTTCAGCATGTCGAAGGTGAGCTGGCAGGATTGTGACCAGTTCCAGGGGGCAGTCTTCTTGGTGAGGTCAATAAGGGGCAGGCAATGTTTGAGTATTCTGGAGTGAATCAGCAGTAGAAATTCACAAATCTGAGGAAGGATCAAGCATCTCTTACTTTCTGGGGAGTGGGCTAGGACGTGATCCCCTCAAGTTTGATGGGGTCCATGGCAAGTTGTCCGGGGTGGTGTTACGATCCATTTCTTTTTCATTCGCATGCTCTTCCCTTTTGCTCATCACATGCTCCTGTCACCTTTTACCTTTCACTTCGTCACTGTGATCACTCGGATCACACTTCTATTTTACCGGACCCTCTTACTGAGTTGTCGGAACCCCGCTCAGTACTTTTCCCATCTACGCATGACTCCGGATAACCCTTCGCCTTGACGCCCTCATGACGTCGCTCCTCAGTCATCCTGTATAACTACCCTTCGCCCTTGCTCCACCTTCCCCCTTTAGGTTCCTTTCCGTCATATATAAACCAGCAGTAGCACATCCAATGTCCTTAGCTTTGACCTACCTAGATCTTAGCCAATACACCTCGTTACTCGGAATCCCCTGCGCTTCTAAAGGTCCTCGTCCTACCTTTGAGTGGATGCTCCCTCGAACCCTTGATCTGGACCGTTGTCCGGATACCTTGACCACAGTCCGCCGCACCTGGACTCACCTTTGAACCCCTTGACCCGGACCGTCGTCCGGTTACCTTGTCGATAGTCCGCCGCGTCCGGACTCCCACCTACGAATCCTCACACAGAGTGCGGATACTGGCCCATAAGTCCAGTCCCTTGCCCATCGTCACTTAGTCGCCTCGCCCCCTCGCCCTCCTAGGTCTACGCTCAACCCTACCCAGACCAAGTGTAACAGGTGGAGGATCATTCCAAGGTAGTTGACCTCTTCTACATTGAAGGAGCACTTCTCTAGCTTCAAGTACAGGTCAAGTTTGGTCATGCATTGTAGGACCCATTTGGTCCGCTCTTCATGGGTCTTCTGATCTGGGGATGCAATGAGGAGATTGTTCATATAAATGACAAGCCATCCTTTGGAGATCATATCTCGGAAGGAGTTATTCATGAATCACTGGAATGTGGTGGGGGAGTTGGTCAGGCCAAAGAACATGACTGTGGGTTCATAAAGGCCTTTGTGGGTGATAAAGGCAGCTTTCCATTGGTGTCTGTTTCTAATCCAGACATTGTTGTACCCCCATCGGACATCAAACTTGGTGAAGACCTTGGTGTCTCTCAGTTTGTCAATGAGGTCAGAGACAAGGGGCAAGGGGTAGGCATTCCAGACTGTGTGTTCGTTGAGATACTGGTAATCCTGACATGGGCGGAGGTCTCCATTTTTCTTGTTGACAAAGAAGAAGGGCGAGGCTTGTGGGAAATTAGAGAAGCAGATCTTTCTGCATCAGAGGTTTTTGTTGAGGAAAGCTTTGGTTGCTTTCCATTCATCTGGGGAGAGGGGGTAGAGTTTCCTGACTTTTGAGGTGAAGGATTTGTCAAGGTGGATTTCATGGTGGTAGGGCCTGGATGGTGGAACGTGGTCCATTGCTTCTTTTGAAAACACGGATGCAAATTGGAAGTACTCCAGAGGTAGGGTAACCTTCAGTTTAGCCTTTTTGGAGGCAATGGCAAGTTCCGTGGTGGTAGTGAGTTTGGCAATGAGGGGGGAACCAAGGGGGGATAGGCGGGTTCCAAACTGGATCATATGATACAGGGTCTGGTTGTCATTGGCTTGAACAAGGTATGTGGATTCCTCTTCCCATTGGTTATACTGGAGGAGATGTTTGTCAGTCACCACATCTACATGGGTATGTCAAGGGGGGCAGATAGAGGGTCTCCTGAAATGGGAGTTATGTCAGTCCGTGTCTGCAGAGAAGGATGAGTAGAGCTCCTTTGACTGGTCAAGGGATTCATTGATGGACAAAGTGCGTTTTGCCCAATCAATCTGGGGGTTGGCAGCTTTAAGCCAGGGGAGTCCTAGGATCATGTTGCTCTGTCCTAGATGCATGACATGGAAGGTTACCTGCATGGCTATTCCTTCAATGTTGACAAAGAGAGTAGTGGTCTGGTTGATGATTCTGCTTTTGTTCAAGGAGTAGTTGACGTTCCTGGCAACGATAGGTTCTCCAAGTTTCTTGGTGGGGATGTTGTTCTTTATGACAAAGTCATGGTCTATGCAGCAGATGGTGGCTCTGCTGTCAACTAGGGCTCGGGTGTTGATGGCTTTCATTGTGTGTGTGGGGAATACTAACTGGACTGGGATTTGCATGGATGAAGTGGTAGGTACAGTTACAGCACACATGTCTCTAGGGAAGGTCTGCATCAGAGGAGCTTTCCATTTCAAAAATCTGTGGAAAATGTTACTTTTTGGACCATTCTGTCCTCTTCCTCATCATCTTCTATCTCCTCAAGCTTCAGAAGGTCTTCCTTAACGACTTGCCAAATCTTCTGGTGTTTCTTCAGGGTAGAGGAGGGTGATGGAAAGATGGGGCAGGTGGTGCTTACATGTCCGCTTTTCCTACAGCAGAAGCATAGCCCTTTCTCGATACACCTTTTCCATTCATCCAAAGTGAGCTTTCCAACTCAGACTACATCAACATCCATGGTATTGGGGTCCTTGGCTTTCAGAGTGGCGAAGGGTTGGTATGTGGTGAGGGGTTTTCCTTTCCCTCGCTTGTCAAGTTCACCAGTGCAGTCCCATTGGGTCTGGAAGGAGACTGCTTTTTCGTACCACTTGTTGATGGTGGTGGGGATCGTGTCCATCCCCATGATTCATCTGTGGAGTCCTCGGGATATCCCCAAGGAGACGTATTTGATAAGAATGGAGGTTTCAGAGACTCCACTCATGCTGACTTGGTTTTTGAACTTGGAAACATACCTTTCGAGTGTGGCAGAGTTGGATTTGTTCTTCTCAGATTCGGTGACGAAATCCAGAAAGGTTTCAAGTGAAATGGTTGTTCTGGAGATGGCTTTCTGCCAGAATGTGGTGGCCCATGTCTGGGCAGGTCCTTCAGTCATATAGGATAGAGCAAAGGCAATGCATTTGGCATTGGTGTCATAAACTTTCTCATTTATGAGAAGGTAGAACTGTACAGAGTTAAGCCAGGGTATGGCTTGACTGTAGAATCTGTGATAGGTCTTAAAGGCTCCAATCTGGAGTTCAGTGGCTTTTGTGAAAGATGAAGAGGGCATGGTACCAGGAAAGGGTGGTGGAGACAGAGGTGGGGGTGGGGAAGCGGGAGGTTGATATCTGGGAAGGGGAAAGACCGGTCACCATCTTACTGGGATAGGAGATGGAGGGGTGGCAGCTTTTGGTAGAGTGGCGGAATGAGAGAGGGAGTGCGCTAGGTTGAGGGCAGTTTGTTCGTCTTCATCAAAACCAACAGGTTCATCAGGATCAGTGAGTTCCTCAGAGGAGGATTCTGAGGATTCTGAGGTGGGATCTGGTATGCCTGCTCAGGAGTGAAACCAGCTAGGGTTCAAGGGGGGTCATTGGTGGAAAATGGTGGGAGACTACAGCAATGATAGCTCAATAAGGAGAGCTTTGACCTTTTGTTATGCTTGGTCTAGATAGGATTGAGCATAGACTTAGAAAGACGAAGAGGCAAGGTGACTAAGTGACCATGGGACAAGGACTGGGCTTATGGGCCAGTATCTGCACTCTGTGTGAGGATTCACAGGAGGAAGTCCAGACATGGCAGACTAATGACAAGGTAACTGGACGACGATCCAGGTCAAGGGTTCAAGGTAAGTCCAGGCATGCTGGACTATTTGACAAGATATCTGGATGATGGTCTGAATCAAGGGTTCAAGGGAGCATCCACTCAAAGGTAGGACAAGGACCTTAGAAACCTGAGGATTCTGAGTAACAAGGTATATTGCTAAGATCTAAGTAGGTCAAAGTTAAAGACATGGGGTGTGTTACGTCAGGTTTATATATGAAGGAGAGGAACCTAAAGAGAAAGGTGGAACTGGGCAAAGGGTGAAAGGTGAAAGGAACATGTGAAAGAAAAAGAAAGGAATTGTAACAGTTCCTGTCTTTGCAATGCATGTTGCTGTTGCTCAACAATCCTTTGGCAATCTAGCTCCTGTCTCTGCAATACATGTTGCTGTTCCTCAACAATTCTTTGATGATGTAGTAACTGTTGTTGCAATGTCTCTTGTTGAAGCTTCACCAGTCTTTGATGCTCCAGTTGTTGCCTCTGCACCAGCTCTTGCTGCAGTTGCATTTGGTGATGATGCTCTTGCTCCTGCTGCTGTAGTTATAGCAATCTCATGGAATGTTCTTGCTCTTGTTCCTGCTGAGCTTGCAGATATCTCTGGTTCTCTGCCCCATGTTAGAAATTGATGACATGCTGGTGGATTTGAGGAGGCAGAGCAGGGCCAGGATTAGCATGAACAGCAGAGGAATGACCGTGTCTTTGATTGTGCCACCTCTCATGAGTTTGATTAAAACCTTCAAATAGGTGAGCATTGTAATCCACCTGAGCATCCACTTGAGGAAGAATTTGAGGTTGTGGAAGGGGCAGCATGAATGGTTGATAAGGTAATGGTTGATTTGGATGCATAGGAGGCTGAGGAAAGGGAGGGAACATTGGAGGAGGAAGTGGTGGTGGTGGTGGTGGTGGTGGTAGCATATGAATAGGAGGTGGTGGATTTTGCATGTGATTCCTGTATATATGTTGCATGTCATGATATGCAATCTGATGACAGGGAATGCCAGGATATTGATGGACAGGAACAGGAGAATGAAACTAAAATATACAGTTAGTCTTTTAGTTACAGTATTGCATTAGAATAAACAGACTTACCACCAAAGCAGGAGGTAAGTTTGGTGGAGGTTGCATGACAGGATGGGAATGATGACAGGATGGAGGAGAACCAAGCAAGTGTTGATCATGCTCAGCCTGGTGAGCAGCACTTTGGGCATGTTGGGAAGAGATGGAAGGGGAAGACCTGATAGAAATTTCATATTTAATATCAATATGGAATCTGAAAAAACTTACATTCTAAATCCAAGATTTTCAAGTTAAAATATCACCAAGTAGAAGAAAACCAAAGAAGAAACAAATCCAGATCCAAAAGGGGGAGATCCAAGTCCAGGGGAAGGGTCCAAGTCCAAGGGGGAAGGGTCCAGATCCAAGGGTCCAAGTCCAGATCCAGGGGTCCAAGAGTCCAAGAGTCCAGGTCCAGGTCCAGGTCCAGGGGGAAAAATCCAGGTCCAATCTTCAGAAAGGTACCCAAGAATACACACCAATCACTTTGCTTACACAGCAGTGCCAAGAGTTAACTGAATGGCAAGCAGCACAGGAGATAACAGAGCAAGAAAAGGCAAAATGCCTGAGACAAAGTGAAAGGTAACAGCAAGTATGAGAAGAGGGGTCAAAGACCAATCAATCTCCTTGACAGCCTCCAATCTAGTCTCAACTCTGCAGTGGATTCAGAGGTCTCAGCCTAAACAGGCCTTGGCAACCAGCAGACACACAGAGTTGAATCTGTGAAGCTAGGTAGTAGAGACTTGATCCAGCTCCTCCTGAGTGATTCTCACCCCTGACACACTGTAGTAAAACAAAGGTCAAGTGCCTAATTCAAGAACTTACACTTTCACTCAGTTTTTGGTAGATCCTATAACTATGTCCTATATAAATTTATTAGGCCATAGAACAGCAAATAGATACATACTGTTACGCTTGGTCCGGGGTTAGGAGGCAAACGTAGACCTTTAGTAGGTAGAAGGGCTTAGCGCGGAGGGTCAAGGGTTCTGGTCAAGCGTTGGCAGAAGGGGACTCCTCCTAAGCAACGGACAAGGACGGTCATCAAGGGGATTCCTTGGATGATGGAGACGAGGGATCGCAAGGGGGGAAAGCCCAAGGCGATAGGTCGAGGGAGTCGAGAGTGAGAAGGGTCTTCGAGCAACGCTCAAGCTGTTACGCTCGGTCCGTGGTTAGGCAGCGAATGTAGACTTTCGATAGGCAAGGGGCAGGCTCAACGAGTAGGGTCAAGAGTTCTTAGTCGAACGTCAGCAAGGGGGGATTCCTCTTGGTATAACGGACAAGGACGGTCGTCAAGGGGGATTCCTCAGATGATGGAGACGAAGGGGTTGCGAGGGAAGGAAATCCCAAAGCGACGAGTCAAGGGTCAAGAGTAAGGAGAGGCTGTTGAACAGCACTCAAGCCTTTTGAGGTTTCGAGGGAAGGGATTTGTATACAGGAAGGAAAGTAAGATCTAGCTTATGGTACATGGTATTGACGTCGAGTTTAAGTATTACTCGAGGTACTTTAGGGCAAGTGTGAGTATGAGGGAGATAATGAAGCGGAAATAAGCAGAAGGCAGTATGGAGGATGTAAGCTCGATTACGAAGTAAGTGGAGGGTGCGAGAGGAACGGGTGATGACAGAGATGGGGTGAGTAATCGAGCGAAAAGAAAATAAGTCCATTGAAACGTATCGAAAAAGAGAGGGGAAGAGAGAAACGTAACACAAGCCTTTCTGGACTTCGAGATGAGAGGAAGAGATTGTATACCAGTAGAAAGGTAAGATCTAGCTTGTAGTACATGGTATCGACGTCGAGTTTAAGTACTACTCGAGGTAATTTAGGGCAGGTGTGAGTACAAGAGAGATAATGAAGCGGAAATGAGCATAAGGCAGTGTGGAGGATGTAAACTCGATTACGAAACAAGTGGAAGGTGCGAGAGGAACGGGTGATGACGAGAGTGGGGTGGGTAATTGAGTGAAAAGAAAGATAAGTCCGAAATGACAAAGAAAAAGAGGAGGAGCGAAATAAATCGTAACACATACCAACAACAAAAAACAATCCTATAACCTGTGTAAATTTATTAGGCTATAGAACAACAGAAACTATACATACCAGCAGCAAAAGTCCACTTTCACCCTGTCTCAGATAGAACCTATATCCTGTATAAATTTATTATGCCATAGAACAACAGATATGTTGGATTCATTCATTGTGCACTCTGCACCATTTTCATACTTAGAGCATTGTGCCACATTGTGGTCCATTGTTGTTGTTGTTATTTGTTTATGGCTCACTCCTATAGTAGTCAGAGTCCACTGTCCTTCCTTTCCTCCAGTTTCTGACAGTGGACTCCAGATATTTCACATTCCATACTACTTGCAATATTAGTTTCTGACAGTGGACTCCAGCTGTGATTTCCAGCTGTATAACAAGATATTACACATACCAGCAGCAAAAGACCTTATCAGCTGTCAGATCTCTTATCAGATCATAGCCAAAAGATGAGTTAGTATGGTATTAAACTCACCAGTATGAAAGCAAGGCAATGGATATAGATTATATTTGATAAATATGTGGACAGGTGTTACATTTTCTTCCACTTTCTTTCCTTTCGATACTTTCACAGACTTACTTTCCTTTTTGCTGATTACTCATCCTATCCATATCATCCCCCATTCCTTCCATATCTCCCACTTGCTTCGTAATTAGCCTTACATCCCCCACATAGCCTTACTTCATTTCCGTCTCATTCCCCATCTTTATCCACACCTACCCTAAAGTACTTCGAGTCTTACTTAAACTCGACATTGATACCATGTAAACCAAGCTAGATCTTACCTTTCTACTTGTATACAACCTCCTCCTCTTGTCTCGAAACATCAAAAGGCTTGAGCGTTGCTCAAAGGTTCTTCTCGCCCTTGACCCTCTTGACTTATCACTTTGGATCTCTTCTCCCTTGTGATCCTTCGTCTCCATCATTCAAGGAATCCCCTTGATGACTGTCTTCATCCACTGCCTAGGAGGAACCCCCTTCTGACAACGCCTGACCTGAAACCCTTGACCCTACGCGCTAAGCCCTTCTACCTACTGAAGGTCTACGTTTGTTTCCTAACCACAGACCAAGCGAAACAACAGGTGCAGCAATGATGTAGGGAGGGAATGAAGTAGGAAGAGGGAATGGTTGGTGTTATGCTCAGTCTGTTACGGTCCTACTGTCACAAGGTCTTTGCAAGACTTAGTCGTTTCTTTTTCTTCTTATCTTATCTTATCTGATCACGTGACTGATCATCTAATCTAATCCTTCATCTTATCTATTAGTTTCACCTTCATACAGTCAAGACTCACGTCCTCTGACTTTAAACACTAAGGCTACGCCCTTAGAGACTCATCGCCCATTTGGTGCCTTAATGATTCCTTATTTAGTTATATTGTTCCCACGGTTATTTCCGTGCTGTGCACGTCTTCTATTTCATTTCCATCCTGTGCAAGGCTATGCCTCACAGCCCTTACTAATTACCGCTCCTTCGTTTCCATTCTTCACAGCCTCGAAGGCTATACTTAATCTCTGCCTTGATGGCTCTCACGAAGGCAACCCCTGACCGTTAGGGCACAGGGTATGACCATATACGACTATGTATCTATAGATTAGATACAAACATGTACACACGAGTAGATAGTATATAAACCCCAAGGGCTAGACGGATAACCTCCAGTCTAGTTCTCTTTGATTTTCCCCTTGAGATCCACTCAGGAGCACCTTAGTGTTCATTCATCTTCCCTTCTTTCCTAGTACCCCTGGTGATTGCCTAGAGTCTCATTAGAGATCTTTGGGTGTTTCACTAGAACTAGACTATTACTTTTACTCTACCCAATCACCCCTCGTCAGACGATCCAGCAAGTTCGTTGACTCAGCTAGTCGATTGTCACAAGAGCGCGCTAACGAGCGGCGCTAGTGCCAATTACCTTCCACAGGTCTCTCCGCCCTTTCCCAAGCCCATCCCGTCCGTCGGGGTCAGTACACTTAGAACATCTCTACGTAGCTACTAGAGTCTGTACAGGCCAACCCTTACCATCGGAAGGAGAGTGGATACCGATAGAGCAGGAGCAGGCAGCCAAGGAAGCTCGGAGCCCAGAGCGTGGAGAGGAACCCCTTTCGCCCTCGGAGGAATTCTTGAGAGTGTTAGAAGAAGAACTCAATTCCTCGCGTCTAGACTGCACGCAGGATTCAGACGGCGACTATCTCTTCGCCAAGACACCGTCTCAGGTAATCGCCTACGCCTTGAGACTAGGGGACGTTCCAGAACTCCCAAATATCCCACGACTGAGTCAGGAGTCAGCGCTCCCAGACTACGAAGAAGAGATAGATTCCAACGACTCAGCCCCCGGTCCTATTCAATACGACGGGACGCCACTCGCAGAGAGATTACCGTGCTTGATAGCAGAGGCGGAAGAGAGAGAGCGGAACAGCCGCAAGAGACGCAGAGAGACCACCCCGGTCAAGAAAGAAGAATCCGTCGAGTGCCAGCTCAAATTCAAGAGAGAGAGCAGCAGCCCAGATATACCCCCCCCCAGAAAGCGAACCCGGAAACAGTACCGCCGGTGTATCGCACGAAGGAACGGAGACGAGGCGGACATTTTATTCGAAGGTCCCTACACTACAAAGAGACTTCGAGCCCGCGCTTCTTTGAAAAAGCCTAGTCGCTACCTCTAGATACCTCCTTCCCCTTTTTCTTTTAATAAATCATCATGTCGAACCTTCCTGCAAACCTCGGCAAGGCCTTGACAGAAGCAGCAAGGACAGAAGGAGCATGGGGAAACTTGGCCGCACAGCTAAGAATCTTCATGGAGTTCCAAGCAACTCAACTGGCATTGGCCAAAGATCTCAACACCAAGTTAGAGAGAGACTTGGCAGAATTGGAGAAATAGGTGGACGCCATCCCACCTATAACTGGAGGCGCAAGCGGTTCGGGCAGCACCGACAAGCTGTCCAAAATATTCCAAGACCCCGGTACCTTTGACGGTACACGAGGCAAGAAGTTCGAAGAGTGGTGGATCAAGGTGCTCGCCTGGCGCGACGCAAACCAGCTCGCCCTCTTCGGATCCAACTCATACAGGGCCGTGCTCTCACGGATGACCGGAGGCGAAGCCGGTGCATTCGCACGAGCCCAACTCACTGCTATGTTGAATGGCAGACAGAGCTTCGCCACTTGGACCGAGTTCAAAGACTTGGTCGAAAAACACTTCAGGTCCAGTACCGAGAAGGACTGGCACCACAAGGCCCTTAGCTCCCTTAGGCAAGGAGACAGCAACATGGATACGTTCTTGATGAAGTTCGAGACGTACCAGACCATTGCCGAGTACCTGGAGGACCGGCTATTGGAGTTGTTAGAACAGAACTCCGACAAGGAGATCGTTACGAGGTTGATCCTCCAAAACGGTCGATACACGGATCTCGCTTCCTTCAAAGCGGATCTTAAACAAGCCGGGACACGTAAGCAGCTGTTGAAGCTGATGTCCCGAGGAACGGCAGAAAGGGCAAAAGTCCGCGACCCTGATGCCATGGACGTAGACGTCACAAGAAGCGGCAACGGCAAGGTGACTTGCCACAATTGCAAGGGCGAAGGACATTTCGCGAAAGATTGTCCCAAGCCGAAGCTGCAGTGCTCCAACTGCAAGTTCTATGGAGGCGGCCACTCCAAGAACTGCGCCCGGAAGGGCAAAGGCAAGGCCAAAGAAGGCGGTCGCAACACGCGCGCCGCAGAAACCTGGGAAGACAAACCCGAGGTTTCCAAGGACACCGCCAAGGCTCAGGGAGCCGATTGGCGACGATCTATCCAGGGCATGTCTCTTGACGAGGCACGAGCCTGGTTTAACGATTATGAAGCGATGGCCGCTAAGGCGGGAAAAGACTAAGTCCGACACACGTTTCTGGGTGTGTGAAGGACAAGGACCCTTCTTTTACGAATTCCTTTTCATATTTAGATACGGAAGAAGCCGAAGATAACGGCAATTCCACGGACACTTTACCTATTATTTCATTTCTCAAAAACGGGCAACCCTCTACGGATGGTGACAGGAGTAAACCTGTAATGAATCCCACTTTCAATAAATCCAAAAACATTTCCATTTCATCAGCAGAATTCCCAGACGGCATCTTCGTGAGAAATGCCAAAATCGAGAAAGAGGTCTTGATGACCATCAAGGTAGCGCCCCTTGAGACAAAGCGCAAGCATTTCATTCCGACAGAAGCCCTGCTTGATTCAGGAGCTAACGTCATATTTATCGATAAAACATGGGCAGAAGCGAATAAAATCCCTCTGACACCTTTACGACGCCCCATACCCGTTTACAACGTGGATGGCACGAAGAACTCCGCCGGTTCTATTACACACTCGGC
>QFEI01006685.1:0-10121 GCA_003316145.1 Neoboletus magnificus | reverse complement strand
TCGACTTCGAGTTTAAATATCGCTCGAGGTACTTTAGGGCAAGTGTGAGAGTAAGAGAGATAATGAAACGGAAATGAACAAGAGATAGCGTGGAGGATGTAAACTCGATTACGAAGTAAGTGGAGGATGCGAAGGGGACGGACGATGACAGAAACGTGATGAGTAATCGAGTGAAAAAGAAAGATAAGTCCGGAACAACGAGGAAAAAGAGGAAAGAGTAGAGTAAAACGTAACAATACCCCCGGGCTATCCCTGAAGCACCGAAGAAGGGTAGCAAGGTCCTTACTAAAAGTCTCTGTACGAGTATCCCGGCGATCCGGTGACGTTCGCATAGGCGGTGTCATCCCAGACATCGTCGCCATAATCGGAGATGGGGTCGGGGGAGACGTGGCGACGCCTGGAGCGACGACTATGTTGGTTCCCGCGAGTGGTGGTGTTTCATCGGGGACGAGAGGGGGGAGGAATGGGGAGTGGGCGAGAGGGTTGCGACGCCCTAGATTGTCGAGAGGAGGACGAGGATGATGAGGACGGGGACAGGCGGCGGTTAGGGCAGAACTTCTGGGGGTGTCCTGGTGAGAATAAGGAGCAAGTAGGACATTGGTAGTACCGGCAATCCTTTTTCTTGTGATCCAGACAGTGGCATATGAAGCATGCCTTGTGGTATCGTGGATGGTGAGGAGGGAGAGGGACTGTGGTGAATTCTCCATCGAGGGTGCCTAGGGTCTGGACTTCATGCCGGAGTTCAGTTCTCCGCAACGCGAATTCTTCTTCAGAGTTGAGCGGGGAGGAGGAGGCGGAAGGAGGGGTTACGAAGTGGGGGGGGGTGGCCGCGGATAGGTCTCGCAGGTAGCGGTCGAGGTCGTCGAGGAATGGGAGCATGTCGAGTTGTCCCATGACCATCATGAGGTTTCCCTCGATGTTGAGATAGATCTCCCGAAGGAGATTGGCACGGTTGCCTACACTTTCGTTGGAGGAAGCGAGGCGGAGTAGACTCCCGATGCGTTCGTTCTGGAGGTATGCGCGGTGGAGGGCCCAGAGGGGGGAGGCCACATCATAATGGGTGTTGAGAGGGAGAGTTAACCTGGGGTCTAGCAAGTGGTTCCGCATTCTCGAGAGGGTGTCGTTGTCAGGGAGGTTGTCATGGAGGCGGTGGGCATAGATGGGGACGTCCACGGACATGATGGTGGTGGTGGTGGTGGTGAGTTCAGGGAAGGCCGAGGAGGTCCAGCCTGGGGATGCGGTGGTAGAAGAAGGGGGAGAAGGGGGAATTGTATCGGTAATTGAAGTAACAGTAATTGTAGAGGGAGGAGATGAGGAAACGGATTCAGTAACGGTGGTAACAGCGATCAAAGCCGGAGAAAGAGAAGTGAAAACAGGGGGGGTGAAAATGGCGGTTTGTTCGGTGGACATGGTAGTTTAGGGCGAAGAGTTTTTCTGAGAGGGAAAGGCGGAAGGGTGACGGTTTTTATAGTTGGTGAGGACGGTTTTTGAATGTTTAAGATCCGATTCCGATACCCAGGAGTCTTCTTCGGCTGAATATCCTTTCCATCGGATCAGGTACATGCGGCGTTGGGTGGGTCCACGGTGGCATAATATCCGTTCAATTTCGTATTCTTCTTCTCCATCAATTAGGTCAGGCGGTGGCGCAGGGAAGTTCGGGTCATGGATATCATTTTCCCGGTACGGAGATAGAAGGGAGGCGTGGAACACTGGGTGAATTTTCCAAGCTTTTGGAAGGCGGAGTTGGTAGGTGATTGGTGACAGAACCTTTGTGATTACGAAAGGTCCTTCTCGCTTGGGGGCAAATTTCAGGTTGGTGACAGAACGTTTCAGGTTCTTGGCTTCTAGCCAGACTTTGTCTCCTAGTTGGAAGGGAGTGAACAAGCGACGACTTCGAGAGTTCATGACTTGTCGAGCTAAGTCATGGGCAGCTAAGGCTTCATCTCGAGCTTTCTGAAGGGAGGAGAGTCGAAGTTCGACTGCTGGGAGGTTGGAGATAGGGAATATGGTGGGGAGAGCGCGGGGTTCGTAGCCCATCATGAGAAAGAATGGAGATTGACCGGTAACGGAGTGGGGGCGATGATTATGTGTGAATTTGGCGTGAGAGATTGAATCGGCCCAGGAACCAGGGTTGGCGCCACAGAAGATGCGGAGGTAGGTCTCGACTTCCTGGTTTACCCGTTCGGTTTCTCCGTCAGTCTGAGGGTGATAGGCAGTGGAGAGGGACAGGTCGTAGTGGAGGAGGCGTCCGAGTTCTTTGGCGAAGGAGAAGGCGAATTGGGGACCACGATCGGAGATGATTTTGTCATACAGCCCGAAGCGAAGGAAGACTTTGTGGAAGAAAAGGGATGCAATTCCTTCGGCGGAGACGGATTTCTTGGTAGGGCAGAGAATTACCCCCTTTGTAAGCCCATGGTCGACCACGACCAAAAGAGAGTCAAATCCGGAGGAGGATGGGAGATCAGTGATGAGGTCGCATGAGATTTGTTGGAAGGGGCGAGAGGCGGAGGAGGGGATGGGAATAAGCAGGGGGGTGGTGGGGTGTGTGTTTGCCTTTGCCTGTTGACAAGATGCGCAGCCTTCGACGAACTTGCGGACGTAGTGGGCAAGGCCTGGCCACCAAAATTCAGCAGCGACGAGTTGGCGGGTTTTGAGGTAGCCAGAGTGGCCAGCAGTGGGGTGGTCGTGACATCTTTGTATGACGGAGCGGCGGAGATCGTCATTCGGGGGAATATAAACGCGATTTTTGTAGGTGAAGACACCATCAGTGATTTCCCAATCAGATAAACGGCAGCGGAATGCCGCCGGGAGGTCTGGTTCCAGGGCGGATTGGAGGTGTTGGAGGACAAGAGAGTCGGATTGGGAGAGGGAGCGAATGCGATCGTATAAGGCGGTGTCGATGAGGTTGACGAAGAGGGAGTCAGGGAGGAGGGTGGTGGAGGTGTTATTGTCAGCGTCGTCTGGATGGAGGTCAGGACGACGGGAGAGGGCGTCAGGGAGGACGAGAAGTTTCCCTGGAACATGGATAATTTTTAGTTCAAAGTCAGTGAGGTCGAGGAGCCAGCGGGCTTGTCGACGGTTGAGGTTTTGGGGTTGGCGGAAGTAGGTGAGGTTTTTGTGGTCAGTGAAAGTTTGTATGGGGAAGGAGGAACCTCTGAGGTAGTGTTGCCATGCTTTTAGTGCCCGGATGACAGCTAAGAGTTCCCTGTCATAGATGTCATAGTTTCGCTCAGTGGGGGAGAAGGATTGGGAGAGGTAGGAGCATGGGTGCCATTCTCCATTGGAGTCGGTCTGGAGGAGGACAATACCTGAAGCGTATTTGGAGGCGTCGGTGGCGATGGCGAAGGGTTTAGAGAGGTCGGGGAGTTGGAGGACGGGTTTTGATAGGAAGAGGGTCTTTAAGGAGTCAAAAGACTGTTGGCAAGAAGTGGTCCATTCCCAGCGATGATCTTTCTTAGTGAGGTCGAGGAGGGGTCGGGCGACGTTGGAGTAGTCAGGAATGAAACGTCGGTAGAAGTTGGCGAAACCTAGGAAGGATCGAACCTCCCTGACTTTCTGGGAGGTGGGCCATGTTCTGATACCATCGAGTTTGACTGGGTCCATGGCAAGCTGCCCGGGCTTCACAATCATCCCGAGGTATTCGACCTCCGAAGCGGCGAAGGAGCATTTCTCGAGTTTTAGATGGAGGTCGAGTTCTTGCATGCGTTGGAGGACTTAGCGGGTTCGTTCGGTATGGGTTTTCTCGTCAGGGGAAAAGATGAGGAGGTCGTTCATGTAGATGACGAGCCATCCTTCAGCTATGAGGTCTCTGAACGAGTCATTCATGAAACGTTGGAACGTAGAGGGGGAATTATTCAACCCGAAGAACATGACCGTCGGTTCATAGAGTCCTTTGTGAGTAATAAAGGCCGCCTTCCATTGGTGGCCGTCTTTGATGCGGACATTGTTGTATCCCCATCGAACGTCGAACTTGGTGAATAGGTTGGCTCCTTTGAGTTTATCGACGAGATCTGAGACGAGGGGGAGGGGGTAGGCGTCGCGAATCGTGTGTTCATTCAGGTATCGATAGTCCTGACAGGGGCGGAGTTTGCCATCCTTCTTCTTCACGAAGAAGAAGGGGGATGCTTGCGGGGAGTTTGATGGACGGATCTTCCCAGAGGTGAGGTTCTCGTCTAGGAAATCTTCGGTGGCTTTGATTTCGTCTGGTGAGAGTGGGTATATCTTCCCGACCTTCGGGGTGAATGTGTCGTCGAGGTTGATTTCATGGTCGTAGGGACGGGATGGGGGAAGGTGGTCCGTGGATTCTTTGGTGAAGACATCAGCGAAGTCCTTATATTCCTCGGGGAGAGTGGCTTTTGGTTTGGCCTGTTCAGCGGCCATGGCTAACTCAGTCGCTGTGGTGAGCCTGGCGACCGCAGGGATGTTCTGAAGGAATCGTTTCGCATCTCCTCGGATGATCCGAAATGCATGACGATTGTGTCTGGCGGCGGAGATGTAGTCATTGGGGGAGCGATGCCCGAGGTATTCCACAAGTCGTGCATCGTAAACGGTATCTACATCGACATGACAAGGAGGAGTGGGTTTTCGGAAGTGGGAGTCATGTCTTTGTTGGTCGAAGGAGTAGGTAGCGTATAGGTCCTTGGATTGGTCGCAGGAGGAAGGGATGTCGAGGGTTTGGCGAGCCCAGTCAATGGTGGGGTTGGTGTTGCGAAGCCATGGTACACCGAGGATTACATTTTCTCGGCCGCAAGACATGATATGGAAGAGGTGGGATTGTACGATTCCCCCGATGTCGAGATAGAGGGAACAGGTGAAGCGGATTTCTCCGTTTTTGTTCGAAGTTTGGTCAACGTTTCGCACCTTGATCGGTACGTCGAGTTTCGTGGTAGAAAGAGAGTGTTTTCAAACGAACTGCCCGTCGATGCAGGAGATATCTGCACTGCTATCAACGAGGGCTCGGGTTTTAACGGCTTTTAACGTGTGTGAGGGGGTGATCAATTGTATAGGGATTCGCATGGCTTTGGGAGTAGCGGACACTATTACAGGGGCGCACGTTACATTAGGAGATCGTTGCGTCGAAGGACGTCTCCATTCTAAAAATCCTCCTCAGTGGAGAAGGCAATCCTTGCCACACCTTCTTCGTCATCTTCCACATCTTTCAACTCTGGAATTTCTTCGGCTACTTGTCTAACCTTAGGTCCGGGCTTTGAGGGGAAAGTGGGGCAGTTGGACGATCCATGTCCAGGTCTTCTGCAGCGAAAGCAGAGTTTGAGGTTGAAACATCGTTTTCGTTCCTCAGGAGTTAGTTTGGGGATTTGGACGGCATCTATGTCCATGGCGTTTGGGTCTTTCGGCGTGTATGTTGGGATATGGGAGAATCGGGCGGGGGGTTTGGAAGAGAAGGAGGAGTTGCGGGTGGAAATCGTCTGGGAGTGGTTCCATTGGGAGTGGAACTGTTCCGCCTTGGTATACCACTCGTCTATGGTAGTGGGGACAGTGTCCATGGAGAAGATGCGGTCTTTTAAAGGTTTCTTCAGCCCTTGGGCGAAGAAGTGGATCAGGGTTGCGTCATCCGTCAGCTCACTAAGCTGGGCGGCGTCTTTGAACGCGTTAATGTAAGGGAGAACGTCCTTGTCCTGAAATAGGGTCTGGAGTTCGAGGAAAGCGTTCCCTTTCTGGTTGCTAGGTAGGAATGCCTTGGTTACCTTGTTGGAAAAGTCGGTGAAGGTTCCGAAGGTTCCGTTGTCGATGGCTTCGTTGGTAAATGTGGTTGCCCAACCTAGGGCAGTCCCTTTCTTCATAAAGGACAAGGCGAACGCGATCTTCTTGATGTCAGTGTCGTAGATGGAGTTGTTAATCATGAGGTATAGTCGGACAGAGACAAGCCATGCTTTGAAGGTCTTGGCATCTCCATCGTAGGTCTCAGGGACACCGAGGCGGAGTTCCTTGGCAGGGGTGGACATGGGCGGTGTAGGTGACGGTGAGGGCGAGGGTGTGGGGAAGGGTGTAGGAGACGAGGGTGGTGGTGGAGGCGAGGGGGTGCAAGTTTTCGGTGTTCTGGGTTTTCTGGGTGGTAGGGTTCCTTGGTAAGGGTTGCCCCAAGGAGGAGTGGATGCGGAGGACGTGGTGGTCAAAGCGGGTGAGGAACTACAGCGATGGTAGCCTCGAAGGGGAAGCTAGATCTTTTGTTACGCCCGGTCCGTGGTTAGGCTGCAAGCGTAGACTTTCAATAGGTAAAGAGCAAGCTCAACAGGTTGGGTCAAAGGTTTTGGAGTCGGATGTTGACAAGGGAGATTCCTCTTGGTTCAACGGACAAGGATGGTTGTCAAGGGGATTCCTTAGACGATGGAGACGGGGGATCGCAAGGGAAGGGAGTCCCGAAGCGATAGGTCAAGGGTCAAGAGTAAGAAGAGGCTGTTGAACAGCGCTCAGGCCTTGCAAGGTTTCAGGACGAAAGATGAGGTTTGTATACAGGAAAGAAAGTAAGATCTAGCTTAGGGTACAAGGTATCGACTTCGAGTTTAAGTATTACTCGAGGTACTTTAGGGCAAGTGTGAGAGTAGGAGAGATAATGAAACGGAAATGAACAGGAGACAGTATGGAGGATGTAAACTCGATTACGAAGTAAGTGGAGGATGCGAGGGGGACGGACGATGACAGAAACGTGATGAGTAATCGAGTGAAAAAGAAAGATAAGTCCAGAACAACGAGGAAAAAGAGGAAAGAGTAGAGTAAAACGTAACAGATTCACTCTGGGATGTGCAACAAACGGGCGACAATCTGTCAGAACATGGTATGTTGGCTCTCATTTTCAGTAAAGTTGTCCTTTGAATTGCTTACATTGAGCCTGGTCGGCAACCGCACAACAAACAGGTGAGTGAGCTTCAGCCCGAATGCTCCTGCTGTGGGTGTGCCATCGACTTTGAACTTGCGCACCACACAAACAGCCCAGTGAGCCCTGGTATATAAACCTGTCCAGGCAACATCCATCGACTGATCCAACCAATAGGTCTCATCACCCATTCGTCTTCATGGAGCTTATTGTCCCCTTCACCGAAATAGCGCAAGAAGACCACCTTTGTGGCAGCTGTTCTAAGGTTGTAATCCCTCGGGGTTTACCTTATTTCCCTGTTTCTTCATCCAAGCCTGGTCAGCCAGATCGCAATGTGTGTTATGACTGTTTTCAGCGGTACCTTTCCCAGAAGGATACCAAAGTGCGTGAGCGACATAAATGTAAGTCTCTTATTTCTGATTTCTTGTACTAGTCTGCTAAACTCATACACAGCAACGGATAAAGCAGTGAATACACCAGGGAAACATGTCATAATCCCCCATATCGACGAGGTTCGCCAGGCAGTAAGCGCTTCTCATTCGAAATGTAAGTCATTTTTTTAGTTCTTTGTAATAAACTTGGGCTAATTACGCTCATAGCGACAGTCAAACCCCCAGGAGTGCTTGCAATCCCTCAGCAACACTCTACGGCCTCCTCGCATATGGATAAGCACCGACCACCAGCACTGCCACCCCATGTGCCCACTAACCCAGTATCTCTATCCAGTCCGAGTTGTTCCCTCATGCCTCCTCCAGCCAGTCATACGCTGACCCTACCTCCACAACAACGCCATACTGGGCCTGACATACATGCGCCTGCTGCATGGTCAGCTGACTCTCATGTTCCCACCAGTCCTGTATCTCTGCCTGGTTCAAGTCGTCTCGTCATGCCCTCCCCTGTCAGTTATAGCAAGCACCACGCTTCTTATTCCAGCTCACTCAATTACTAGTCGCACCTCGCTCGTACCCCCGTGGCTTCTCTCGCTGAAACAATCATTTTGAACATTTTAGCGCTACATGAGGATGGTCCGAGACGTGACCGCTTGCATGGAACTCCTTTCGGGGTAAGTGGTTTATATTTAGCCAAGCTTTTACTCATTAATAATCTTATATATGTTTAAGAATATTGTAGAGGGGAAAAAGGGTATTGACGTGCAGATTACTGCCCCCGGTCTTGTGGCCGTGGCACGTCAAACGCTCGACCCATATATAATTGCTTTCTGTCCAGATTTCTCTTGGCGGCCAGACGAATTCATTGTGTGTGACGACTCGTGGGTGGACCTTGCCAACCATCCAGAGACTCATAAAGGCTATTTCTACAATGAGTGTATTCAGCCGAGCAACCACAAGAACAGCAAAGGGATGGTTTTTAAATCCTGTTCCTTTACTCTTTATGTCGTTGTCCCCCAGAGCCAGTGGGTCGAGTATCAGCAGTTCGTAGCGAAACGGGACGGAGTCACAACCAAGCTGACTGTGGTCGCAGTCAAGTCCAAATCACATCCTGGTCTGTCTGGCCAGCGCTCTGTGCGCTCCTCCTTATCTGGTCCATCTGGTCGGCGCTTCGGGCTCTCGTCCTCATTCTTGCCATCACCTGACGACTCATCAAGTGACTCATCACCCATCCTCACTGGCAATGAAGTCGCCACCTCTCATAAGCACTCCCAAAAACTCTCTGTCCGCGGAGATCTAACATCTGACAAACTTTTCCTGGATGAGGAGGACGGTAATCGGGAGGATCTTTCCAAGCCCATCAACAAGGTAGGACATTTTGTGCATCCACGTCAATGGAGCTGATGGCAATGACTGGTCATCCCAGGTTTTGCACTCTGCTATATCATCCCGCTCGGCAACCAAGCACACTCATAAACATACGGAAAGCCAGTCAAGTATTATGACTAAGTCCCCACCTGCCAAGAAATCACTCACTAAGGAGTGTCTCGATCCCAAGAACCTTTGTGAGGCCCCGCTCGTCAAGGAGGATCTCGATCCTGACAGCCTCTGCAAGGCCCTGAAGGTTGGAGGTACTGCCGACTTGGACATTTCTAAAGGTATGAAGTGTATGGCAAATTTCTAGCGTCATGACTGACCACGCTGCTAGTCCTGAAGAGCAGTGTTTATAGCATCGATTTCTACCCTATTCCTACTGTTTCCATCTCCCTAATTTTGAAGAGCGCCACCCACCGTGCTTTCAACATTGATCCCAAGATGGCTACCATGCACCCTGGCCAGCTCTGATTAAGCTCAGAGGATTCATTCATTGGTGCTGGAGGGTTCAAAACGGCTTATACAGCAACACTCCTTCTTTCAAAACTGATGCAGACCAGCATCGGGTCCCAGCCATGTGAAAATATTGTTGTCAAGTGTCCCTATATTCATCAAGGTAAAATTTGTGGGCCCCCTTGGAGGTGCCTGGCAGTCAAGGAGGAATCGGAAAAGTTATTCCGTGAAGCTAATGTCCTCTACTGGGCAAAATCACTCTTTCAGGTTGTTGAGGACTTTGTTGCCAATGCGCTGGCAAACGCTGTGGTGGCCCCACTGTTCAACATCCCTTCTGTGCGGTTCGTGAATGCCGGTCTTGCATTTCGGTACTCTACTGGACCTACTAGGGGGTCCAGAGCACCATCCGTTGACTGCACTTATCTGTGTGAAGAGGAAATCAAGGACACCAAACATCTATTCACAAAGTTCATTCACAATGGCAACTGTGTGCCCCTTGTCCTGCCCGGCAAGTTTGGTTATGAGGTGGCAGAATTTCTTGCTTTCAGCCAACATGTTCAATATGTCAAAACTGGTGGTCTCGCCTACATTTCCGATTATCAAGGTCTTTTTTTAAAAATTTGGTCTATACCAGTATCAACACTCATCCCATTCCAAGGTACTACAGTGACTCCAAAAAGCGTTACAATAACTAACCCCAAACCGGGGCGTGAAGCACTCCACAATCACCTGTGGGAATTACACTTCACTTTGGTGAGACCAAACAAAGTACAAACCCCTGGCTACAAATCGGTCCCTTGGTCATGTGATTTGGCTCAGGGGCCGTGGAGATATAACAGTTTTAAAATAGGAACACCATTGTAACAGTTTTTGGACTTTTGTAATCCTGGGGGTATTTGGTATATATTAGTACTTGGTATACCCTCCTTTAGCTTTAACCACAGCCTGAACTCTCCTTGGCATGCTTTCAATCAACTTTTGACACTCCTCCACTGGTATCCTCTCCCACACCTCCTGAATTCTCTCCCACAACTGAAGAATCCCATTAGGAGGCTGTTCATACTCTGCCAGCC
>QFEI01006684.1:0-25480 GCA_003316145.1 Neoboletus magnificus | reverse complement strand
GCGCCACAATGTGGCACAACACTCTAAGTACGATAATGGTGGCACTGAGTGCACAATCAATGATTCCAACAGGAGGGCCCTGCACTTGCATTGGCAGTGCCCGGGCTTGTCGCAGAATGTGCAGGGTGCGGAGGTAATGCAGCCACAGGTCGAAGTGGCAAGGACGGCCTCAGAGGAAGCGGGCGTAGAGGCGTCCATGTGTGGTCTGCGATTGATTTCCTCCGTCTGGAACGCGGCCTTGACCTTGTCTTTGTCGAGGTCTGTGAGGAGGGCCAGGGAAGAGGTGAAGTGCGAGTAGTTGGGCCCCAGAGCATTCATCATCGCCATGCAGCAGAGTTCGTCGTCAGAGGTTTTCAGGTCGAAGGTGGTGGGGCGAAGTTCCTGGATGTGAGCCATGGCCTGCTCAACCCGAGCACTGAGGGCAGGGAGGGACTCGTCTGGGCTCTTCTGGATGCGAAAAAACTCGTCATAGGCGACGAAACGGGTGCTGGCCTTCTGCTGGATGTACAGTTTCTGGAGAGCGGTCCACGCGGCAGTGGGGTCGTCCTGGTGCGCCCGGATATGCACTCTCTGGTCCGGCGCGATTCCCAACATGAGCTCACCAGCAGCCTTGTCCTGTTTAATATCCCAGGCCTCCTGCTCCTTCCCTCCAGTACTTGGCCGAGTCTCCTTGCCATCAACGAGGCGCCAGAGTCCTTTGGAGCGCAGCAGGGCCTTCATCTCTTCGCTCCATGTGGTGTAGTTGGTGCCGTTGAGAGGCAAAATGTGGTGGGAGTGGTTTTCGGAGGACATAGTGGGCAGAAATGGGGTAATAGAGTATATTCGGGAATTGGATGTAAGGGCGACGGAAAATCGTCCTGGGGTGAACAATTGCGCAGATTAAAGCGCAGGGCTCATAACCTATTAAAACAGTTGGATGGGATATCATACAGCTGGAGTCCAGTGTCAGAAACTAGTTGGGTAGCTAGAATGCGCTACATACCTGGAGTCCAGTGTCAGAAACTAAGGAGAAGAGAAGGACACTGGACTCGAACATATACAGGACGAATTAACAACAACAAACAATAACAGATGTGCCACAATGTGGCACAGCACTAAAGTCCCCAGAAAGCGCACCAAATGGTGCACAATCAATGTAGCTAACACAAGGTTGCCCCTCAAAAATGTTCTGCCTCATTAGGAGCCAGCTAGGAACAATTCCTCAATGGCCATCTTGCACCCAGGCCATTTAGTACTCTGAGTCAACCCTTCAAGAAGCTGCCATCAAGTGGCTCATCACAACAAATCAGGTATGTCCATTCATTCTCAAACACAACCATACTAACAATGCTTAAAATTGTAGCCAATCCATGCATTGGAACATCCTACCTTCAAAGTTTTGCTTGATGTAATCTCTCACATCCCCAATGACATCAAACTACTGAGTTGTAAACATACTCAACAAGCAATCCCTGATCTCTTCAAGATCACCTGTTTTCCCTTTGTAAATCATTGTCAGTGAGTACTATTCTGTTGGAATCATTGATTGTGCACTCAGTGCTACCATTTTCGTACTTAGAGTGTTGTGCCACATTGTGGCGCATTGTGGTTGTTGTTATTTGTTTATACCTCGCTCCTACTGTAGTCGGAGTCCACTGTCCTTCCTTTCCTCCAGTTTCTGACAGTGGACTCCAGGTATGTAGCGCATTCTCGCTACCCAACATAGTTTCTGACAGTGGACTCCAGCTGTGACATCCAGCTGTTTAACATATTCATGTCATGTGGATAGTTCAATCTTAATCCAAAGAGCAAGGGAGTCAAAGGGTGCATCAATCTAACAAGTGATGCCTGGCAAGCTTCCAATGCTGATGGCTACTTTGCCATCACAGCCTCTCAGATTGAAGAGAATGTTGTGCATGTGTGGAGCCTTTGTACTACCCTCCTAGGATTTGTTCAACTCAACAATGCTCACAATGGGGTTTGCTTGGGTCAGGCTCTCTACAAAGTTGTCAAGTGGGTCACTGTAGTGTACGAGGTATGTCACACTCAAACTCATCATACCATTTGCTAATATATGCTAGATTGGCTATGTTATTTGTGACAATGCCACAAACAATGACACCATGATAGGGAAATTTGCATGACACATCACAAGTAAAATGGGGCTTGCATTTAATGCAAAAGAAGGGCACTTGCAGTGAATAATGTACTTGGTCAATATATTATTTGTCTGAAGTGTTGAAATGTAGTTGTATGGCTAATGTTATCAATATTGCCACCAAAGCATTCCTATCAACATCCAGTACTTCCAAACATTATGATCCTGCTACCCCAAAAGCTGACTTGGTGGAGACGATAAATGGAGTTGATCAAGATGAGGCCGGCCTCATCTGTGTGATTGTCATCAAGATATGTGCTACAAACATTTTGTTTTCCAATCTAGCTTTAAGCATTTCTTTATAGATACATTTATCAGCACCACAGAAAGAACTATTCAAAAGTATTCAATCACATTCACCCCCACTACAATTACTACTAGTTTAGATAGTTGTCAATGTTCATGATGCTCTGTCATACATTAGACTTGTAGGAGATAAGGCCAAAATGTATTTGTTGTTGATGTCATCCCACCAATCCCACCATAGGATGTTAATACCTTTGTTGAATTATTAGCTTGGCAAGAATGAGATGTTGACAAGCATCACAAGTTGTTGAAACTGGAAGTATCAGATATGGAGTGGGAGCAAGTCCACCATCTACTGGGTCTTTTGGCAGTAACCTCCAAGTTCAAATATCCAATTCATGTACATTCTGTTACGTTTCTTTCTTCCCCTCTCTTTTTCGATACACTTCAACGGACTTATTTTCTTTTTACTCGATTACTCACCCCATTTCCGTCATCATCCATTCCTCTCGCACTTCCCACTTACTTCATAATCGAGTTTACATCCTCCATACTGCCTAGTATTCATTTCTGTTTCATTAAGCTTCTTACTTTGCCCTCAAGTATCTCGAGTAGTACTTAAACTCGATGTCAATACCATGTACTACAAGCTAGATCTTACTTTCCTACCTGTATACAGTGCGAGTCACTCAAAATAGGCAACTCACATATAGACAGAAACAAAATGGTAATAACACCTCCACAATGGCAATAGATGGTGTTTAAACAGTGTATATGTACTCTATGACATTGAAACAAGGTCGCTATCTCGTTAGAATTTTAAAAATTTGACTAGGAAAAATTGGGTCTGCTCGAAAAGTGAACTTGAAGTGCTGATCATCAGAGTTACTATATTTGGACGTCGGAGTTACTGTATTTGATAGCCTGACTCTTCTCCGCCCGCTCAATTCAACAGTAGTGGAACACTCATCATAACAGCTGGCCCACAGCGACGATGAGACTTGTATTTCTTCATGGTGAATTCAGCCTGTTTCGCATCAAGGCCCCTTCTGTAAATTAATTAGAAAACCCCAAATTGACAATGTGCTTAATGTCATAGATTTACCTCTAAGCATCCATGTATTGCCAACTCTTTTGAAAAAATGCACATATTGTCTTGATTGGGCAGTCGTCCAAAATCTCGGGCACCAGGCGCTTTGCAGTCACGAATGTGCCATCAGCCACAAGGCGAAAACCTGTTATCGCCGCATCAGTCCCATCGCACCATGGGAACATTCTGTTGGCAAACTCACGCGCTTTCCCCCAACCCCAGTACATTTCAATCGGATTCAACTCACAATGAAATTTGGGAAGGAACCAACATTTGTGGCCAGCTTCTTCAAGCACAATCTGGATAAGTGGCTTTTCGTCCTTGAAATCTTGCTGACTTGCAACCATTTTTCGCATGCAGCAATCTGTTCGTGCCAATTCTTGAACGGCATTTCCAATGGTGTCGTCAAGCTCATTAGCTCCATCTGCAGCAGCTGCCTGTGCTTCACGAACATGCCGCTCTTGTGCTTCGCATGAGAGCTTGCAGGTTTGGCATTCCCCAACTACCTTTCCATTGTTGGCCACTTCCAGCACTGACAACAAGCCTCGCTCCTTCAGAACTCGCTGCATACCTTTTGGTTGCCCACGGAATTCATAATCTGGATGTCCAGGAGGGAGATCTGCAGAAAAGACCATCATTTGGACCATATCACATAATGCTGGATTTGGATTATCCATTGGAATCAAGGTATTGTGCATTGCCCTTTGCTTTCCTCCTGGTCTAACGTTCATCTCTTTCACATTGAGGGAATTCTTTGCAAAAGCTCCATGAGCCGATGACTGGTCAAAAATGAACTCAGCAATTGCATTTGGATACATTCGCTCGAAGATTTGAATTGCATGTTTGACCTGTACACAGACCCAAGTAAGTGTTTCAAAATATTGATTGTGACATGGCAGTCAAAACTCATCTGTACGACGAGCTTCTCATTTGTCCAAAAACCATCATGGTTTTTGCCCGGATATATAATTTCACGTGCATCAACAAACTCTAATTGTGCTGCAACAGGGAGTTTTGTGTTCTCTTCATGCTGAGCCGGTGACAAAGTAAGTCGTCCTGTATGTTACACGATAAAATCTGAGATGTGGATTGCACGCCCTTGACTCTTTTTTCTCAAGGGCATTTTGCCATTGCGCACATACACGTGGCGTCGTAAATCATTTGCACGAAAGATTGATTCATCATGCATTATCGAAATGTGCAACTTCTCGCCAGGACCCAAGTTCAGCTCAACTGGCTCAAGTTCCTCGTCTGTATAGGTACATCTTAGCCTGCTCTTTTTTGTTAGCTGACAATTCATGCAATGTCGCAATGTTGACTTCTACCTCTCATTTTCAGCAAACCTCCTCAAGAACTCCTGCCGATAAGTGACCACATCTTCTCACTCATGCCCATCCACATAAATTCCTTTTTTTACCTCTTTCAGCTCATAACCCAACTTAGCAAGCCATCGCTGTGCTGTCACTTCAGAAATCTTCTCGCCATTGGTATCCAGTCCCAATGAAGGCATTATCACCTCGTTTACCTGTTTCATCAGACGAAGTGGTGTAATCTGAGAAATGGGTAAGTATTAGTTATCTTGACCTTTCCTGATCATTTACCTCGCCATTTGCAAGCACAGTTAGATATCAACGAACAGCCAATGCAATCTGTTCGTTGTTCAACTATGATGGGTGAGCATGGTGGTTACCCTTGCTGACAGGGGGTAATGTACGGAATTGACTAACGTATCTGTACAGAGCTCGAATTTTCCGAGCCATGTATGGACCCTTGCCAATGGAAATGGCAATTGCATGGCTTGCCTTCTGCATTGGGGTCCTAATTTTCGGATTTCCTTGATATTTTGTCCATAGGGCAATGAACTGCTGGAGGGAATTGAGATAAAACATGGATGTAAATGACTTGTATTTGATTGCTTCCTCCATGAGTCTATTGGTTGTTTCAAGAGCAGGTTCCATGTTGGATTCTGTGACCTCGTCGTCACCCGTCATGTCCAGAAATGAGGTAAGTGGAATGTCTGGGTTGGCCACATCTGTATCGTCACCATTCACTGATCCTGAATCAGAATGATTGGTGCTGGTGAAGTCGGGAATGAGTTGGAATTGCATGACATTCAATTCGGTTTCAGATTTGTCTTCATGATTTGGGTCTGGTGTATTGAATGTGAACAAGAGACCAGTCATGCTGGAACTTGGGCTTGGATGCAGAGCTGGACTCAAAGAGATGTTGGTGGCCTGGCAATGACTCGGAGACTGGTTTGATGATTTGGCCTGGGGCTGAAAAAATGATGTGATTTTTTTATTGTTCTTTGCAGCCTCTCGCAAATGGCGCTCCCGAAGGTATGTTGATGTACGTCCTGAGCTTGTATATATTGGCATGGACCGCATTGGCAGTATCATTGCAGGTGGAATGTCCTTTACAAAGTTGAATATAATGTTAATCAACATTAACATCACTTACTGGGAATTCAACTTTTATTGTGGTTTTTGACCAAAACTGATGTGCTGTTGTTGCAGCCTGGCGTGCACATATCTCGACATAATCATCAGTCTTGTCATTGACAGCTGCCTCCCAGTGCAATTGTCCAATAGTATTGATAAGGTCATCACTGGTTTGCTGTCGTTTGCTGACACCTGTGCAGGCAATCTTGGAGTCCATATTGGATTCCTCATCATCATCACTATTTCCCATATCCTCTTCAATTTCGGAGGCATCCATCAAACTGAAGGACATTCCATTGAATGAGGATTCATCAGCACTGTCGGAGGATTGTGGTTCAATATCTGGCTGGTAGTCTGGATCAAGGGTAATTTCCAGTACATCCTCAATGAATCCACTGTCGAAGGCCTTTGCTTGAGAGGCTCTTTGCTGTTTTGCATGTCTCTGTCGCTTCATTGGGCAGGTCATCAGCTTCTAATGTATATTTGTTACCCTGAGTCACAAAAGTGAACGATTACGTAATCACAGGCTTTTTCAAGAATGTAGAATTATGCAAATTGTATCATATTTCAGTTCAAAAATTCAATCTTAGAGCATCCAGACCAAAATTACAGCCTCGGCAGAGCTGCCATCTTATGGTGACTCACACTATACAAATCCCCTCTCTCATCTCAAATCTTCGAAAAGCTTGAGTGCTGTTCAAACAGCCTCCTCCTACTCCTGATCCTTGACCTATCGCTTTGGGACTCCCTTTCCTCGCGATCCTTCGTCTCCATTGTCTGAGGAATCCCCTTGACGACCATCCTTGTCTGTTGTACCAAGAGGAATTCCCCTTTGTCGATGTTCAACTCAGAAACCCTTGACCCCACTCGTTAAGCCTGTCCTCTATCTATTGAAAGTCTACATTCGCTGCCTAACCATGGACCGAGCGTAACACATACTCACCTCTTCATTAGCATGCAGAAAATGCCTAGCATGCTTGCTTAATTAAAAATGGACCCATGCTCCACACTGCATTGCCAGTGTTAGAAGCATTACATAAGGTTTGCTCTGTGCATGCCAGAAGCAAGAGATACAACTGCTTCTCTGAAGCACTCAAAGCTGGGCTGGATGAAATCAAGAAATACTACAACTGTACATCTGTTATGGTCAAGGACCATCACAAGGTCCTAAAGGGACTTAGTTGTTTCTTTTTCTCTTCCTTATTTTATCTTATCAGTCATGTGACTGATAATATTTTATCTTATCTATTCTCTTCATTTTCACACAGTCAAGGTTCATGCCACCGAACCACTCACCAACACTGTTTCTTCCCTTTCTCTGTCCCCTTCTACAATTACTGTTACCTCTCTTACTAATGCTATTTCTTCCTCTCCTTCTTCTTCTACCATCACCTCCTCAGGCTGGACCTCCTCTGCCTTCCCTGAACTGATCCTCACCACTTCCACCACCATTATGTCTGTCAACGTCCCTATCTACGCCCACTGTCTTCATGATGAACTCCTTGACCACAATTCCCTCCTAAAAATGCGAAACCATCTTTGTGACCCCCAGCTGGTCATTCCTCTTCAGGCTGACTGCGATGTAGCATCCCCTCTCTGGGCTCTTCACCATGCCTACCTACAGAATGAGTGCCTCAGAAACCTCCTCCATCTCACTTCCTCCGACAAAAGCATAGGTAACCAAGTCAACCTCCTTTGAGAGATCTACCAGAATGTTGAAGGCAGCCTTATGATGGACTTTGGGCAACTTGACATGCCTCCCTTCCTCGACGACATTGACCGCTACCTCTGAGACCTATATGCTACCACACCACCATGCCCCCTGACCCGCCCCTCCAGTTCCTCCTCCCCATTTAACTCTGAGGAAGACTTCGCTTTCTGACGCACTGGACTTTGACATGAAGTTCGCCTGCTGGACACCCTTAATGGGTAATACACCACTGTCCCCCTCCCCTCCCACCATCCATACTACCATGAAGCCTGCTTCAAGTGTCACTGCCTTGACCATAAAGGGCCAACTACCACTACTACGAATACCCCATTTGCTTCCAATCCACCCTGGGACACCCCCAGAAATTCTGCCCCAACTGTCACTCCCCTCCCTTATCATCATCCTCCTCCTCCTCTCAATGGTCCAGGTCATCACGCTCCTACACCCCGCTCCCCATCTCCCCTCTATCTCACCCATGAAGAAACTCTCCTGCCACTCATGGAAACAGACAAAACTGTTACTCAGGACAGCGACACACCTCCCCTGACTCCATTTCTGACTATGGCAACGATGTCTGGGATAACACCACCTACATGAATGTTACTGGGTTGCCGGGGTACTCATACAGGGACTTCTAATAAGGACCCTTTCATCCTTCTTCGGAGCTTCAGAAATAGTCCGGGGGTAATGTTATGTTTTTTCTTTTCCCCTCTACTCTTACGGACTTATTTTTCTTTTTGCTGATTACCCATTCTATTTTCATCATCACCCATTCCTTTCGTATCACTCCAATTGCTTCATAATCAGTCTTACATTCTCCATATAATCTTACTTCATTTCTGTTTCATTTCCTGTCCTTAAACTCAATATCGATACCATGTAAACCAAGCTAGATCTTACCTTCATACCTGTATACAATCTCCTCCCCTCAAATCCTTGCAAAACTTCAGAGTCACTCAAAGGTCCTTCTCGCTCCTAAATCTTGACCCATCATCCTGAGCCTCCTGCTCCTACGATCCCTTGTCTCCATTGTCCAGGAACTCCCTTGACGACTGTCTTTGTCTGTTGCACCAAGAGAAGTTCCCCTTGTCAATGTTTGACCTGGAACCCTTGATCCTACACATTAAGCCTTCTCTACCTATCGAAGGTCTATGTTCATTTCCTAACCACGGACAGAGCATAACACTTAATAGGGAAGGTGTATTTTTCTGATTTAATAAAAAGGTTATTTTTCTTCAATCACTAAAGAACTTCCAAAATGATCTTGTTGTGTTCTTTCTGATTGTTGGTTTTTGTGAAAATAAGTATGTCATCAATGTTGATCACAACAACACCGTCTATGGAGACAAAGATGTCATTGACCATTGCTTGGAAGGTGGCAGAGGAGTTGCAAAGTGCAAAATACATCACGAGTGGCTCATAAGCTCCACAAAAGCACACAAACACTGCCTTCCATTCATCACCTTCTTTGATGTGCACATTGTTGTATCCCCACCTAAAGTCCATTTTCATAAATAATTTACAGTAGCTCCATTGAGCCTCTTAACTAGTTGTGAAATCAATGCCAGTGGATAGTTATTTTTAATCGTGTGTTTATTGAGGTATTGGTAGTCCTGTACCATATGCTTCTTTCCATCTTTCTTTGGAATAAAGAACACTAGTAATGTTTAAGGGGACTTGGAAGATCAGATGTATCCCTTGGTGAGTTGATTGTCTATGAACACCATGACCTCTTTCTGCTCTTGTGGTAAGAGCAAAATGATCCTTTCTTTCTTGGGTACATATCCCTCCTTCATGTCTATCACGTGATCCCAAGGTTTTTGCTTAGGCATCCACTCAAACTGCTTCTTCAAGAAGACTTCGAAATATTTGTGGTGCACAAGAGGTACTAACTCTTCTGTTGTCTTTTCTTTAGGTTTTTCTTCTATTTTGGGGGTTTCTAATCATTTAATGGTATCATATACAGTGTATTGGATATCAATCTCCTTTTTCTCTACACACTAAAGGAAATAAGGCTTATCCTGGAGATTATAACAATGTAAGGGGCAACACATCATCTTGACCTTGTCTTGTATCCAATCTATCTCCAGATTATGCCTTTTCAGACATAAATATTTGAGGATGAATGTGTTCTTGCCGAGGTCTATGATTTCCACCAAGACTTGCTCACAGTGTCCATCAAACTCTAATATAAGCTCTGCCAAGTGTGTAATAAAACTGGCAGAGTTCTTTGTACCATCCATGTTGTAAATGGGTCTGGATCATCATAAAAGGATCAGAGGAATCTTGTTTGCTTTTGCCCAAGTTTGATCAATAAATATGAGATTAGCATCTGAATTAAGCAGGGCTTCTGTTGGAATGAAGTGCTTGCACTTTGTCTCAAGGGGTACTACCTTGATGGTCATCAAGTTCTCTTTTTTGAATTTGGCATTTCTCACAAAGATGCCGTCTGGGAATTCTGACCTAGAAATGGATATATTTTTGGTTTTATTGGAAATAGGATTCATTACAGATTTACTCCTATTATCATCCATAGAGGGTTGTCCATTTTTGACAAATGAAATAGTAGATAATATGTCCATGGAGTCACCAATATCTTCAGCTTCCTTTGTGTCAAAATATAAAAAGGAATTTGAAAAAGAAAAATCCTTGTTCTTCACACACCCAGAAATGTGTGTCAGATCTAGTCTTTTCACACCTTCAAGGTGATGGCTTCATAATGATTAAACCAAGTGCATGCCTTGTCAGGAGATATGCCCTGGATGGCTTGTTACCAATTTGCAGCTGGTGCCTTGGCAGTGTTCTTGAGAGCCTCAGATTTATCTTCCCATATTTTTGTGATGTATGTATTGTGGCTGTCTTCTTTGGCCTTGTCTTTGCCCTTGTGGGCATAGTACTTGGAGTGGCCACCTTTGTGTAATTTGCAGTCAAAGTACTGCAGCTTTGGCTTGGGATAGTCTTTCGTGAAATATCCTTCACCCTTGAAATTATTGCAAGTCACCTTGCTGTTGCCACTTCTTGTGATATCTACATTTATGGCATCAGAATGGCAGACTTTTGCCCTTTCTGCCGTTCCTCAGGACATGAGCTTCAGAAGCTGCTTACATGTCCCAGCTTATTTCAGATCCACCTTAAAGGTGTTGAGATCTGAGTATTGACTGTTTCGGAAAATCAATCTTGTAATAATTTTCTTGTCAGCATTCTATTCTAAAAGTTCCAGGAGCTGGTCCTCTGGATATTTGGCAATGGTCTAATATATCTTAAACTTCATCAAAAACATATCCATGTTGGTTTTATCTTGCCTAAGGGAACTAAGGGCCTTGTGGTGCCAGTTCTTCTTGGTACTGCACTTGAAATGTTTCTCAACCAAGTCCTTGAATTCAGTCCAGGTGGTGAAGATCTGTTGGCCAATCATCATAGCCAAGAGTTGGGCATGTGCAAATGCACTAGCTTCACCTCCAGTCATCCTTGACAGCATGGCTTTGTATGAGTTAGAGCTGAAAAGGGCCATTTGGTTTGCATCTCACCAGGTGAGCAACTTAATCCACTACTCTTTGAACTTTTTGCCCCACATACCATCAAAGATACCAGGGTCTTGGAATATTTTAGACAGTTTATTGGTACTGCCTGAATTGCTTGCATCTCCTGTGATTGGTGGTATGGCATTCACCTGCTTCTCAAGCTCCTTGAGGTGTTTGATGAGCTTGTTGTTAAAAGCTCTACATTCTCAAGCTGTATTTGTTGAAACTCCATATAGATACAGAGTTGTACTGCTAGGGTACCCCAGACACCAGCTGATCCGGAGGCTTTGATCAAAGTCTCAGTTTGATTTGAAAAAAGGATTCAATATAATGATATATTAAAGAAAATTTGAAAAAGAGGAGGAGGTATCTAAAGGTATTGACTAGGCTTCTTTAAAAAAGCACAGGTAAAAAAACATCTTTGTAGTGTAGGGACCTTTGAATAAAATGTCTACCTCATCTCCATTTCTCCATGCAATATACTGGCAGTACTGTTTCTGGGTTCACTTGCAAGCCAGGGTATATCTGGGCTGTCTCTCTCTCTCTTGGATTTGAGTTGTAACTCTATGGATTCTTCTTTCTTGATTGGAGCTTGTTGTCTCCTTTCTTTCTCTTCTACCACTCTGATCAGGCAAGGTAGCTGCTCTGCTAAGGGGGTCCAGTTGTACTCCATAGATCTGGGAGCTAAGTCATTCAGGTCTATCTTCCATTCTTTGTAATCAGGGAGTGCTGATTCTTGGCTCAGATGTGGAACATTGGGTATCTCGGGTACTTCCCCTAGTCTCAGGGCATATACTATTACCTGATTGGGGGTCTTGGCAAAGAGGTAGTCTCCATTGGAATCCTGTGTACAGTCAAGACATGAGGGACTGAGTTCGTCTTCTAATACTCTGAAGGTAAGAGTACTAGGAGTGATTTTCCACACACTGGACTCCAAACTGAAACACCCAAGAATTCCTAATGGAACATCTTAGGCAATCACCAGTAAACTAGTAGAGGAAGTGAAGTCAATGAGCACACAAGTACTCCTGAGTGAAACTCAAGGGGAAAGAGCAAGAGAGCTAGATTGGAGGTTCTAGTGCTAGGCTTTTGGGGTTTATATATCATTCTACTATTTGTATATGTTTGTACCTAATCTATAAATACATAGTCATATCAAGTCATACCCTGTGCCCTAATGGTCAGGGGTTGCCATTGTGAGTCAAGATAAAGCTTAAATATAGTCTTCAAGGCTGTGTGAAATAGTAATGAAGGAGTTATAATTAAAAGGAGCTATGAGGCATAGTCTTGCACAGGATGGAAATGAAAAGGAAGATGTGCACAGCACAGAGATTATCATGGAAAATAATATATCTATAAAAGGAATTAATTAAGGCACCAATATGTGCATGAGTCTCTAAGGGCATAGCTTTAGCATTTAGAGTCAGAAGGCATGAACCTTGACTGTAGAAAAATAGATAAGATGAGATTAGATGGTCAGTGAGGTCACATGATCAGATAAGATAAGATGAGAAAAAGGAAACAACTAAGTTTTGCTGAGACCTGTGATAGTAACTGGACTGTAACACAAACCCTGTCAGCTGCCTGTTCCTGCTCTACTACTGTCCACTCTCTGTCTGTAGGCAATGGTTGCCTGGTACAAACTCTACTAGCTATGTAAGGGTATTCAATGGATACCAGATCTGATAGATGAGAAGAACTCAGGAAGAAGTGGAGTAACTTGTGGAAATCGATGGGCACTAGTGCTGCTTACTAGTTTGCACAATAATTGATGTCTGGGTAGAGTAAAAGTTATAGTCTAGTTCTAGTGAAACACTCAAAGAATTCAATGAGAGAACTCTAGGCAGACACCAGTCAATTAGGAAGAAATAAATAAAGAAAACACTAATGTGCTCAGAAGTGGATCTCAAGGGGAAAATCCAAGTGGTGATTAGTCTCTAAGGACATAGTTTTAGTATTTAAAGTCATAGGACATTAGTCTTGACTGTGGAATGATAAGATTAGATGATTAGTGCAGGTAACATGATCAGAGAAGATAAGATAAGAAAAAAAGAAAATGACTAAGCCTTGCTGAGACTTGTGATGGTAATTGGATTGTAACAGGAAAAGATTGCCAGCATTCAGTAAAACATTTCTTGCTCTACACTTGTTCTGCTTCAACTTAGACTCTTGAACTTCTAGTTGGTATAAGAATTTCTGAGAAATGTATGTCTGTTTTAAATGATGCTTCCATAGACAAAGGTAAGGATGGCCACCACCTCCTATGGAAAACAGATCAGGATGATGACCATGGATAGTAGTTTTGGAGCCCACCATGCAAAACCAACCTTGTAATAATCTTTTTATAAAAGAAACTGTTGTTTCTGAGAAAACCTTGAATCTGACAAAAGGAGGTAAACATGCATGGGGTGGTGGGGACCATGGAAGATTGAGGTCATGTTAAACAACAGCTGTTAAGTCCAAAGGGAGTGCTCTTCCTTCCAATGACTATTCTCTCACAGACATACATATCTTTACAATAAATGAAGGCACTTCAGATGTAAAGAAAAAAAGGTGGGCCTCAATACTAGCTGTATAAAAACACCCTAGAAAGAAAAAGAGAGCTGGTCTCGTATCTATGTGGATGGTCATGGGCAATAAGAGTAATAGGGGAAGTGAAAGTAAAGGTGTGAATTTTAGGATTTATTATATCCAGGCCATGCATCCCATGAACAAGATGTGGCTTATGGAAGGTGGAGAGGGTAAGGGATGGAATTTGGCATTTGAAAAAGAATGAGAAGGAATAAATAGGAACTGGAGTCAGAATGGGGATAAAAAAAAAGCAAGGAAATGAAGGAGAAAAGGGAAAGGAAAGGGAGAAAGAAGAAATGAATAGGAAAGAGTTAGGGAAGAGAAAACAAGAAAAGGATAAAGAGAGGGAGGACACCCCCATCCAAGCCACTTGCCCAGATGGTTCCAAGGCAAGTTATGCATGAAGTAGCAAAATCTGATCATACTTACTTTACTTAGGTTTGTGATTCTTGCAGAGAAGATGGTTCATCATGTGTATGGCCTACTGGGAATGACATGAAATGAGCATGCACTGAATGTGTCTCACACAAAATCAGATGCACAATCAAAGGTGAATTGGTTTGTAATTATATATCATATTTTTTGGCTGAAGAACTCAGAGGTATTCTCCATTACTCCTCAGAGAAGAAAGATGGTTGTGTCCTAGCAATCAATGAGATAGGACAGCATAGATGAACTGTGGAATATCACCAATGAGCTGGGAATACATATCACAGATCTGGAGAGGAGGCAAATTGTGTATAAGAAAGATATGATCTGGATAATGGTGAAGCTTGCAAGCATTCAGCTTCAAGTAAACCAAATGAGAAAAGTGATTGAGTATTGACTACCCAAGGAGTCTTCTGTGTTTTCCACTAAGGTCTCATTGCCAATATTGTCAATGGTTATACATTACACTTCAAGTATGTCTAATATTAGAGGTAAGAATTGAAGATGCAAAAAAATGAGTCTATAATATTCAACAAGGCTGTAATAGTCTTCAGGTATCCAAGGTTCTGATACTAGGGACAAGCAAGGCCTTGTGAGCTGCAAGGTCTATGCAGGTTTGATGTAGATTAACATTTGACATCCTGCAGGATGCACAGATGAATAGACAGAAATCATTTGTGATTTACCAAACTTTTTGTACTACAGATAGTTAGTAGGAGTTGCTGTGCCAGTTGACCTGATATATGGGAATCCCTAGCTATGATATGGCTGACCTCAATAACATAGGAACCACATCATCACATTGTGCTAAACCAAAAAACATCAATGTTAGAGAAAGACTATTTTAGGCCTAAACAACAGCCTGCAATGGGGATGGTGCTTGTATTGGAACTTCAAATTCTTTATTCCCTTTCCTTAATTTACCAACAAATATGCTTTGGTGTTCCGACCATGTTCCAGTCTGGAAATGCTTCAACTCAGACATCATTGCAGCCCTTTCCAACCTTCCAGCAATTAGTTTTACACTCAAAGGTAACCAACATTCGCATTCCCAACTGTATTCCTCATTTCCATTCCAAAAGGGATTGGAATGTTGTGGCATTTTCATGAGCTGGGAGAGGAGAAGTAAACTAACAATCTGGCAATATATCATTACATATTAAAAATACCTATGATATTTGTACATTTATTTTCTGCTACAGGTGTGTCTTCCAAATATTGCACAAAGGTTTCCAGCTCCACTGTGCTTGCACATACACTAAGCAACAAAAGTATTGCAATATTTGATACATTTGCATTGTACATGATATACAAAGCCAGGATGTGGGATTCTCATTTGGCATTAGTGGGATGAAATATAGTAGGCCCTCATGGCGTGTGATCGCCCCTTAGGTCATGTGATTTGGTCAAGGGAGTATGGAGATATGGTCATTTTAAGTTGGTCATGTCATTACAACAGTTTTGTTACTAATCTAGTAGCATTCAAAATTGATATATTTCCACATGTTCTAACATAAGCAATGGGTCATGTGATCCATAATATGTTCAACACAACACAAATCAACCAAAATACCACTCTTGATCCACTACCACCACCATGAAATCTCTCTTTGTTGCTCAAACCAATCAATTTTTTTTTTTGGATTTGGGTCAATCCACTTATCAAATCAGAGATTCTGCTGGTGTCCACCACTCTACCATTAGTAGAATTTGCTCTAAACTTCATCCAAACCTGGCCAAATCCTCTGGTGGTTGTCCTACTCTCATAATACCTGCTAACATATGTCATGCTATTCGCCTTATTGGAACTGGAAAAGGTGAAAATGCAGTCCAGGTTACCAGGACTCTTCAGGATGTCAAGAACAATACCATCTCCTCTCAGACTGTTTATTGTCACTTGAGAAAAGCAGGCATGAAAGCTATGGTGAAGAAAAAATGCCCTCGTCTTATCTCTACTCATAAAAGGGCTAGGTTGGATTTTGCAGAGAGTCATCAGCACTGGGCTGTGGAGGGTTGGAAGCAGGTCATATGATCAAATGAAACCAAGATCAATCGCATTGGGTCAGGTGGAAAGAGGTGGGCATGGAAAAATGCAGAAAAAAGCCTAAGTAATAGGCTAGTGCAAGAAACAGTGAAATTTGGAGGAGGTTCTTTAATGATGTGGGGTTGTATGATATGGGAAGGAGTTGGAATGGTTTGCAAGATTGATGGTAGGATAGACACTGACCTTTATCTATAGATTATGAAGGATGAACTCCAACAAACCCTGGAGCACTATGGCAAAACTCCAGATGAGATTATCTTTTAACAGGATAATGACCCCAAGCATACCAGCAAAAGGGCTAAGGAGTGGTTTGCTGAGCATGGATATGAGGTGATGATATGGCCAGCTCAATCACCAGACCTTAATCCAATAAAGCATCTGTGGTTTTGTCTTAAAAGAAGACTGACAGTATATTTAGAGTCAGCAAAGGGAATAATTGAACTTTGGAAAAGAGTTCAAGTTGAATGAGAGAAGATAGAGGTTGTAGAGTGTCAAAGGTTGATTGAAACCATGCCCAGAAGGATCTAGGAGGTCATTAAGGCCAAAGAAGGCTATACTTCATACTAGTTTATGATACTCTTGATGTCAGCAACAAACTGTTGCAATGACATGACCAACTTAAAATGACCATATCTCCATACTCCCATGACCAAATTACATGCCCTAACGGGATATCGCAAGCCATGAGGGCCTACTATATTTCACCCCACTAATGCTAAGCGAGATTCCCACATCCTGGCTTAGTATATCATGCACAATGCAAATGTATCAAACATTGCAACATTTATGTTGCCCAGTGCACTTTCTGGCCATATATAAACTCTTGTGGGGGAGTGTTATGCTGACACCTTGGGATATATATTTTCCCTTATACAGCATGGAAGCAATAGAGGCTATGGTTCCATGTAAATGGTCACCTCTGAACCAGCTGGTCCATGGTTCAGATGGGCATACCAGAAAGGAGTGATAACTATGGACATAATAACTTACCAAATGTAATTTTCCTTTGTTTTCAAGATCTCTTCCCAGTGTGAGAAACAAAAGTTGAATTTGTGTTCCATAAAGCTGTCTTTTAGCAATTGATAAGACATGGTCCAGATACTGTTATTGTCAAAATACTAAGGTGTAATGTAGTTCCAGCAGTGGTATACTGTTACTTCTCATTGGCTGAGTATGTGAGCCTTCTGTCTGAGATTCTTCATGTCCTTCACCACTGAAGTAGCATGTGGCTCCAGCTTTGTGAGCACACACACACAATGTCCTGTAAGATGATAGTTAGCCACTTGGAAATATATATGTCTATGTATTATGAATGAAGATGAACCACTACATGCCTAAAGAGGGTGTGGATAGCCTCTCCAGTAAAGACTTTAGTAGATGGATAAGAGACATGCCCATCTCTGGCTCATCCTTCTGATAGCTGGCAAAGCCAATGGCATGCATCTCATCATAATCCCAATTAGAAAAAGTATTCTGACACTTTAGTTTGGTGGTTAGGATTTTTATCTTGGCCTGGTTTTCCTCCAGTCTCTAAATTTCATCATTATTGAGAAATTTAAAAATGACACCAGTGACCTGTGTGGGTAGAATACATGGAACATATTGTTCCCTACTTGTGTGACAACTCTAGAAAATCCACCTCCTCTCCTGTGCAGATATCAATCAAGTGGAGGACCAACCTACTATAGTGATCATAGACATTTTGATCAAACCTGAGCTTCTCCAGGTTGAGCATTCCAAATGGCACACCTTTTTCCAACATTTCACTTGATGCACTCAGCTGAGAGATAGATTAGGAGTAACAAAATTGGACTGCTATTGGAATATTTGGACATATTAGCAGATTTATTATATTTTTTCCCTTGGGAATAATCAACTTGTTTTTGAATATGCTATTCAGGCCAATATCACAAACTAGTATGTTCTGAATGCATTTTTTCAAATCTTCCTAATCTGCACAAGTCAAGCATTCCCAATCTTTGCCCCTCCAGTTCTGGTGCTGGTTCTGTTTTCCTTGAGCTTCAATTTTTCAACATTTCTGGTCATTTCTTAATCTTTCACTCAGACTCAGAATATCCTTTATTTCAAGGGAGATGTCCCACTTTGACCAGTGTTTCTTTTCAAGCCAACATATGGCACTAAATATTTTCTTGGTATCTCCCAGCTTGAACTTCAGAGAACTTGAGTGCTAGATGGAGCAAACAAAGAAACTGCGCACTTTCATTGTGCAGGTACTAGCAACAGCCCATATAAGTCAATCAAAGCATGCAGATAGGAAATTCTACTCCAAAAAAAGGAAAAATATTGATTATGGTTTGATGCTCATTGAAATTCTGATCTGATCAAAAATCAGCTTCAAGAATGTTCAAGGATAAATATTCAATGTGATGTCACTCAGGACTATCAGCTTCTCCATCTCATTTAAGATAACTTCTGGGTCCTTTGAAATGAATTCTTCTGTGAGTCTGACCAAATCAGATAATAGCATCTCTCTCCACTGGTACTTTCTGAACTATTTTCTAGAAAGGTTGATATCTAGGAAATTTCCATAAAAGGCTTTGAAATAAGCAGAATAATTTTTGCCAAGTCTAGACTTTGGAAATACATGGAGATGGAGACCAGGATTTATGGGCCAGAAAATGTAACTGAATAGGTTATGAAGATAAGAGGTAGGCCTTCAACTCACTTGAATTAATGGTCATAATTCTTGTTGAATTCTCATTCTCTATCCCACTTCTTGCAACTCACACAGAACCTGTATGGTGATAGATTCTGTTTTCTGGGCAGCAGAAATGTTTGAATTCAATAAATGAAGGAAGATATTGCATTTCCGGAAAGGTTTACTTACATTACACAGATTCTTTAAAAAGAAGTTATTTAACACATCCACCTATCTCAAGACAAGGCCATGAAGATCTTTTTCTACTTGAGTGAACCATTCTGAGCTATTCCACAAAATCAGTTTGGCTTCCTGGACACCTTCTATGTCAAAACTTGAGTAGTGAAAGTGATTGGTGAGATCCATTGTGAATGGGCTTTCCCTTGCCATATGGTTCAAGGAAGAAGATGGTCATTGATGTGAAGTGCAGCAAACATTCAAAAATGTAACCCTTACTCCAAGTGCTACTGCTTTGCACAACTACAGGCTTTGTAGGATGTCTTGGCCATCACATGCTTCCAGTGGGAGGTTCAATATCTCCAGCCAAATGTTTTGGCATATAATGAGTACCTTCTGGAGTGGGCTGCTGGTGATATTCTCATTCCAGATTCTATGTTCCACCAGATATTTTGGTGCCAAGGAGATCTGTGATTGGAATGAACCAACTTCAGAATGCTGAGACAGAATGATATCTCATTGCAGAACTATCAAGAACAAACAGGGAAGTGACCTTTTCTTCCCATTTTTTATCTCCTTTGCACTCTTACATGGAAAAAGGGCATGTTGAAATACGGTTATATACCAATTTGAGAAACAAAAGCTGTCAAACATGGTAAGTGCAGATATTCCCATCAGAGAGAGGTACTGGTGGAACTGAGGTGAGGTGAGGAACTGAGGTGTGTTTTCAAGAATAAAACATGAATTGCACATTCAAGTTATTTTAGGTTTTCTCACACCAGGTGGAAGACATGTGGTGGAATTTTCAAAAGTTCTGATAGCAACTATTGTAAATATTTCTTTCATTGGATTTTTTCCCCTTACTATCTCCTGTTTTACATCATTTATCTTGATCTTGGCCTTCATTTTCTATTGGTCCCATTCCTGTATATATCACATTATACTATCCATAATATATAGTAGTCAGTTTACCAATCTATTTCCCTGATCCTGGAATTCTCAGTTGTTAGCTCCTTTCATCTGGTGGTATATTCCTCTTTCATATGGCCTGGCTTCATTCCAAGTTGAGCTTCCTCTGAGGCACTGCTGGAGAACTTGGTAGCCATACTCCTAGCTAATATACTATAGCACTGGGTAAGTCTGCCTCCTTCCTAGATTCTGTTAGTATCCATATCTGTTATTCAAATAAGGGTCATCTGGTGTACTGTTGGTATAATAGAAAGAATAATCTACTTGAGGGTAACTGCCATATGGTGCTTGATCCTGAACCATGGGGGATAGTCACACCTGGGAAGAAACAGAATGGCGAGAAATATTATTTGGTTACAATGAGACAGATGATTGGTGATATTGGTTGTTGATGTGGTTGTTTTCAACAGCAATTCCCTCAAGACTCACTGATCATTCATCCTTGATCCTAGATATGAAGTTGAATGTTACTGTTACAATTCTTTTCCATTTGTCAGTCACATCTTTTCCTTTGTCGGTCACATGTTCCTTTCCCTTTGTCAGTCATGCATTCCCTTTCTTCTGTCAGTCACATGTTCTTTCCCTTTGTCAGTCACATGTTCTTTCCCTTTGTTAGTCACGCGCTCTTCCCTTCAGTCAGTCACATTTCAGTCAGTCACACTTCCTATTTGCTGTTCACCTGATCCTCTCTACCGAGCCATCGGAACCCCATTTGGTATATTCCCCATCTACTCATTACTCCGGGTAGTCCTTCACCCTGACGCCCCCGCAACGTCACTCTGCTGTCATCCTGTATTATTACCCTCTGCCCTAGTTCCACCTTCCTAACCCAGGTTCCTCGTACAGTATATAAATCCGACGTAGCATTGTCTGTGTCTTTAGCTTTGACCTACTTGGATCTTAGCAATATATCCTGTTACTCGGAACACCCAGGTTTCTAAGGTCCTCGTCCTACCTTTGAGTAGACGCTCCCTCAAACCCTTAATCCGGACCATCGTCCGGATACCTTGTCAACAGTCCGCTGCACCTGGACTTGGTCTGAACCTCTGAACCCTTGACCCGGACCACCATCCAGCTACCCTGTTGTCAGTTTGCCGCGTCCAGACTACCACCCAAGAATCCTCATACAGAGTGCGGATAACTGGCCTATAAGGTCAAACCCCTGTCTATAGTCACTTGGTCACCTCGCCACCTCATCCTTCTAAGTCTACGCTTGATCCTACCCAGACCAAGCATAACAGTTATTCTTTTCTCAGAAAATAAAGCGAATTTGTAAGTAGGACTAGGCAGCGACAGGTACCTGCTATACCCAAGTCCATCCAATCCAAGCCTATTATTGAACCTCTTGGGGGCAGAATTGCCCAGGCTTTGCTGAAGAATGACCATTCTTAAAAAACTGAACATCAGCATCAAGAGATTATATCAGTACTGTTGGAGAAAAAAAGAAAAGTGTTAAATTTGGAGGTCTGAAGTGGGACAGAGTTAGCAATACCAGAGTAGGGAGTTGACTGGAGCTACAATACATTAGTCTAGGTGTAAGTATTAAGAAGGATTCAACTCACCTTGACTGCTGCCTAAAATGGGTGAAAATATCAAAGGTGTTTAGGAGTGAAGTAAAGAGTTTAAGCAGTAACTAGTTAAGACATACTTGTACCTTAATAAGTGTCAGGGAAATGAACTTGAGTAAAAGGTGTGATAATGGATGTGTAAGGGGCATTACCAAAAAGTTAGTATGGTACAGTGACTCCAAAAACCTTTTCCATGTTTGATCTGATTGTGGTGTGCTTCATGCACCACCAAATAGTGTGGGAATTCCGCTTAGCCTTGGTGCAGTCATAAATAGTACATACTCTTGGCTACAAAATCGCCCCCTAGGTCATGTGATTTGGGCCACAGGATATGGAGATATGATCCATTCAAAACAGCAATACCATGAAAAGGGTTTTTAAGCTTTTGAACTGATACCTAGGATCTTGGTTAAATCATGCAATATTTGCAATTGTTTGTTACTACAGACAAAGATATACATATAAATAGTATGTCTGAGTTTAAAAAAGTTCACACACTCCTTCATATCATAGTCAAATTCCTCTTTCTAGCTTAACAAAGCACAATTCTCTTATTGCTTTATGGTGGCTATTCTAATAAAGCCATTGCAAAGCAAACTAGTGTTAACACTTCTTGCATATCCAAACATCACTCCATAGAGAATTCTTTCCTTTCCAATGCTATTTGGAGGGTATTTCCATGCTTTTTCCTATTATCATTTGTTATGCTTAATATTTTATAATCTCTGACCAAGCTGGAATTGCTGTTCAAAGTATCAAAACCTTTACCAAAATCACACATTATACCCTTTTTGCCAATATCATCTGCCTTACTGGAAAAACGCTAATATAAAGGCTGTAATCAAGTTAAAATGTCTCCTTCTTCCTATTGGATGTTACGGTCCAGTTACCATCACAGGTCTTTACAAGACTTAGTTGTTTCTTTTTCTCTCTGATCTTATCTTATCTTATCTGGTCACATGACTGACCATCTAATCTTATCTTTCATCTTCTACAGTCAATGTTTATGCCCTCTGACCTTAAACATTAAAACAATGCACTCAGAGACTGATGCACACTTGTGACTTAATATTTCCTTATATAGATATATTGTCCCCATGATAATCTCTGTGCTGTGCATGTCTCTCTTTTCATTTCCATCCTGTGCAAGGCTATGCCTCATAGCTCTTTTTAATTTCCATTTTTTCTCTTCCCTTTTACACAGTCTTGAAAACTATGTTTAATCTCCATTCAGAAGACTCTCACAAAGGCAACCCCTGATCATTAGGGTATAGGGTATGACTATATATGATGTACATCTGTAGATCAGAACCAAACATGTACATACAAGTAAAATAGTATATAAACCCCAAAGGCTAAATGGATAAACTCCAGTCTAATTCTCTTGGTTTTCTCTCTTAAGATCCACTCTTGAGCACAGTAGTGTTCACTCTTCTACCTCTCTTACCTAGTATCCCTGGTGTCTGCCTAGAGTTTCATTAGGGATCTTTCAGTGTTTCATTGGGCTTCAAGCAGGCACTCTTTGAAACAACCCTAAAGCAATACCAGGGGTAGTGCAGGGAGATAATAGATTCTCAAGACCAAGAATTAAGACTAGAGATGAGCAGATATTAAACCCAAGAGGATAAGGATGAGTCATCATATCTCAAGATAATCCCATGCTAGAGGCAACCATACAAGGGTCCACTCTATGGTTTTAGGGAAAAACTCCAAAAGAACTAGACTGGGGACTCCAGTGCTAGGCTCCTGGCTTCATATAGCCTGAAGCTATGTATGTACATGGTTGTATCTAATCTAAGATACATCTATATGAGGATAAATATCCCAGCATCATGTTCTACATAAGATATGAAGATTAAAGAGACTGTGATGCATCAGGCATCAAAATGGAAGAGAAGCATACATAAAATGAAAAGCATGCTGCAACAGTAGGCTGTGGCAGAATGAAAAGATATAAGGTTTAATAAGTACCATAAAGGGGCATATGGAGAAGAAGATTAAAGGGGCAGTACATGGATCTAGAGTGCACAGCACTTTATCTGAAAGGGGAAAGATCTATCTTAGATAGATCTGCATGAGATTTAAGGGTCTAAGGGTTAAGGAGTGCACAGCACTAGGCATGAGGCATGTGCATGTGAAAGGAGATTAAAAGAAGGAAATAAAAAAGAAGGCTGTGCATGAGTCTAGATCTTGTGATAAGGATAAGATATTAGATAAGATGAGGATAAGATCAGATAACCTGATCTGATGCGATAAGATAAGATAAGAAGTCTGATAAGAAGATAAGATAAGAAAAAAAGAGATAAGAAAAAAAGAAGAAAAATGTTCTTTACTCTTAGGTTCAGTAGTAACTGAGCCTTGTTAGGTTAGCATAGAATGCAACCATAACACTCTTTACAATCAAAAGAATTGGAATATAAAGGGCTCAAAGGATGTAATATGGCCTGATGAGACCAAAATCAATCGCCTAGGATCAGATGGGCATTAATGGGTATGGAAAAGAATAAATGAAAGTCATAAACTTGGACTAGCAGAAAAACACCTTGACTTTGGAGGATGTTTGCTCATGATGTAGAATTGCATGACTTTGGAGAAGGTTTGCTTTGCTACTAATGTTATTGGTAGAATAAATGGGAACTATTTTGGCCATTCAAATATTATTTTGAACTTGGTCAGAAATCATAAAATATTAAGCATAACAAATGATAATAGGAAAAAGCATGGAAATACCCTCCAAATAGCATTGGAAAGGAAAGAATTCTCTATGGAGTGATGTTTGGATATGCAAGAAGTGTTAACACTAGTTTGCTTTGCAATGGCTTTATTAGAATAGCCACCATAAAGCAATAAGAGAATTGTGCTTTGTTAAGCTAGAAAGAGGAATTTGACTATGATATGAAGGAGTGTGTGAACTTTTTTAAACTCAGACATACTATTTATATGTATATCTTTGTCTGTAGTAACAAACAATTGCAAATATTGCATGATTTAACCAAGATCCTAGGTATCAGTTCAAAAGCTTAAAAACCCTTTTCATGGTATTGCTGTTTTGAATGGATCATATCTCCATATCCTGTGGCCCAAATCACATGACCTAGGGGGCGATTTTGTAGCCAAGAGTATGTACTATTTATGACTGCACCAAGGCTAAGCGGAATTCCCACACTATTTGGTGGTGCATGAAGCACACCACAATCAGATCAAACATGGAAAAGGTTTTGGAGTCACTGTACATAGTGAGGAAAAAGAGTGCATATGAAGGTGTAAATGACAACAGAGTACAAGGAGAGTACCATAAAGCAGCATACCTGATGGTGAATCTCATGGGTTGTTATTGAAAGCATCAAAAAATAAATGCAGACATAAGAAAGTCACCTAGTTCTTCATGAAATGTGGACATTATGAGCCTTTGAGCCAGAGAAGAAAGCAACTTGAATCACATCTACCTGCCTTTTTTGTCCTATAGATGTAGTGGCTGGGGTAATGGTGGTCTTTATGTTGTTTGATGAGGCCAAAGGAACCTGAATACAAGGACAAATGAGAGAACATCCAACTTCCTTTCCTCAAGTGATGTAAAGAGAATGGCTTCCAGCCTGCAGTCAACAGCTAAACTCTCCCCATGTCCTAAGCTGCCTGTTCAACCAATTTTCCTGGAATTCACAAAGTGTAATGACATAGAATACATTAATAATGACTAGGAGAATAAGCATTGAGCAACACCTTTGATAACATGACTTTGGAATGACTTAAAAACTGAGTTTCCCAGTATACTCCTTGCCATACTCAACAACTTGTGATCCAGAAATGTCAATCCAGTGGTCAAGCCTCTTCAGCATGAGCTGTCACTGTTACACTCGGGCCGTGGTTAGGCAGCAAGCGTAGACTTCCAGTAAACAAGGGATAGGCTTAGCGAGTGG